>JABUQX010011202.1:0-2500 GCA_015478945.1 Trachelipus rathkii | reverse complement strand
TGACCAGGGTGGGCAAAAAAACCACTTTTTTGGAAAAAGCCCAGTGGGCCCGGGGTTTTTCGGTTTTTTTCATCTAAAACCCGAAAAACCCCGGGGAAAATTGGTTTTTTTCATTTTTCGTTTCCTTTTCAGCAATAACTGCAATTTCATATTAATTTAATTGTTTGTTTTCAAATTTGTTAAGTTATTATAAGTTTGATTATAACAGTAATGCCAAAGACTCTTGGATCCAGAAGAAAACTAGGAAATGAATGGACTGAGGTTCTGAATGTCTAAGGCAATAGCAAAGTAAAATGTAAATATTACAGTGATACAATTAGCAATAAAATTGAAAGAATAAAAGTGCATCGGAAAAAATCTTGTAAGCGCTTGTCATATTCTGGCAAATCTAGTGAATCAAGTGCTAATACAACCGTTGAAAGTATGGATCTTACAGATGTAGAAGAAAGGGATTCATCTAATTTTCGATGGCTGCAAGACATTCAACAATGAAAACATGGTTATCTGTATCTGACACATCAAAAACTCAAAAGAATTTGTCTAAATATACCATTAAAATGACAACTGCACAAAAAGAATTTCTTGACCAAAAAATATCAGTTTTTTTTATGCTAACAACGTCTCATTTTTAAGTGTTGAATTGAAGTACTTTGTTGAAATGATACAAACCTTAAGACCTGGTTACTCCTCACCATCTCGAAGAAATCTAGCAGGTCCACTTTTGGACACGGCTCATATATATATATATATATATATATATATATATATATATATATATATATATATATATATATATATATATATATATATATATATATATATATATATATATATATATATATATATATATATATATATATTGTTTATATTTTATATTAAATATATATTAGGGGTGTACCGGAACTGAAATTTTCAGTTCCGGCCGGAAATTAGCCGGAATCACAAAAAAATTCCGGCCGGAATTCCGGCCGGAACCGGAATTTCTTGTGAACTTTCCTTTAACTATATAAAATGTAAAAAAAATATATTTTATATAACTTTCAACATAAAATCTTATATTTAGTACAACGCCACTTCATGAACATATGGAAAATCATCATTGAAGAGAATATCTGGAAGTCCAAAAATTTTAATAGTAAAAGGGAGAGTCTTGTATTTTCTAGAACAGGGAAAACCACAAAAGAGCAATAGATCCAAGCCGTGAAATAAGTGAGTTTTGAGGAGAGTTTCTCCCAGATTTAGTATATCAATGACCACAAATCACAGAAAATAATGAATTTTATCGCAATGAGTAACCGGCCATTCACAGTCACAGAAGAGAAGGGATTCATAGAACTTATTGCCCATCTTCAACCAAAATATCTTATTCCTAGTAGAAAATATTTTGTAGAGAAAATGTTACCAACTTCATACAGGAAATTGAGATCAGCAGTATTCGAGAAGTTATCTAAGGATGATCAGATATAATTTACTACAGATATATAGAGAGCTAAATAATTCAAACGACTCATTTATTTCTTTAAACTAATGGACTGTGTACTCCATTGCAAGTATTTCCTAGGTTCTCATTCTGGAATTAAAATCACTATGAGTTTTGAAATTATGATGAATAATTGGGAAATTCCTCCTAACATAATCCATTTGATCCTTCGAGATGGAGCATATAACATGAAACTTGGAACTGATTTAGCAGGATGCACAAGTTTTTCTTGTTTTATTCATAAACTTCAATTTATTAAAGATGCCTTATTTTCTCAAAGAACAGTGTGATTTAATTAAGAAATGTAGGAATATTTGTACACATTTCAATCATTCCAGTTTTTAAGCTGTAATGAACTTAAAAGAATACAAAGAGACTTGGATCCACATCTTGCAAGCCTACTTATGCCAATTCAAGATGTTAATACAAGGTGGAATAGCACATATTTGATTCTAGAAAGAATTGAATGTTTGAAAAGACCTCTGCAAGTTTATATTATAGAACAATCAATCATTTAAGCTTTGACTGCTAATAAATGGCAAATACTTGAAAAAATTCTAAGTTTTGCAACCATTTCTCATGGTTACGGAAACTATAAGGCAAAATCAATTATATCATCAATTATTCTACATATTTGAGCTCTCCAGCATATCTCTCAAACTCTGAGGATGACAGCAGAGAATAAAGAAGAGCTGAAGAAGGCATTAGAGTTTAGATTTATGAATAAAAAGGAAGAGAAAGGATCAATAGGCATATATCAAAACAAGATAATTGTTTTAAATACTGTAGTAGACCCAAGATACTAACTGACTTTATTTTCTAATGAAATAAGAGAATTGAGTAGAAAATGGATGCTTGAAGAAATATGCAAATAATTGAAGGTTGAAAGTGATAATAGTAGTAGCAGTACTGGGAAAAGAAGAATTCCTTAATTGGTGGAAAGTGAACAAAGCTAAATTCCCAAATATAGCAGTACTAGCCCAAACATTACTCTCCTTTCCAGTCTCCTCCATATATTCA
>JABUQX010011201.1:27500-30182 GCA_015478945.1 Trachelipus rathkii | reverse complement strand
TCAATCTGGGTTTTCCGTCAAATTCCAACTCACTTTTATAGATTTGGTTCGAAATCTTTCATTATATAGTGATTAAAGTAAAACGACCTTTCTTTCTTACAAAATTTAACTTTTGGCGTTATTCTTCTCTTCCACCTAAACTCTATTTTTCGTATTATTTATCTTTTGCTTTACCCTTTAATTGTATGACACTAGCTCAACTCCCCACTACTCTAATTATTGATGTGTGCTACTTTAAAGCCTTTTCCTTTGAACTTGACCTTCTCAATCTTTCCTTACTTGTTGGATAACGTTTACACTTGGGCAGGCATTAATAGACTTTTGGGAGTTTGTTTTTTTAAAGCAACCCTTTTACATAAACTGCTTAATTACGTCCCCTTTATGATTTATTTTCCCAGATAATCTCGAATTTTTATTGAAACAAGATAAAAATCCGGTTTTGATGTAAAAGACAAATTAATTAAGAAAATTAAAATTAAAAATTTAATTATATAGATTACAGGTAGATGAGATTCCTATCAAGTTAGAGAAATTTTGTCCCACAATAGATGCTACAACTAAACTAAGTTCACACATGTTTTATAATTACACATCTGGGTATTTTTCACGTGGCTTACCATTGGAGAAAAAAGAATAAACAATCCCAGATTCAAAAATCATTTAGAATTTCCTCAGGAATTCTCGAACGAGGAATTTAGGTTTATGAAATATAATATTTTAAAGCAGCGGCTTTCTCAACCTTTTAACCTCGCGATCCCCCAAAAGCCAAAACGTATAAAGTTAGTAACCTCGCGACACCCTAGTACCCATATATATATATAATATATATATATATAATAATAAATTAATATATATATATACTATATATATATATTATATATATATATATATATATATATATATATATATTATATATATATATATATATTATATATTATATATATATATATATATATATATATAATATAATTTCCTTAATAAAAGATGCCTTTGGATGCATTAAGTAGGAGGTATTTTATTTTATTAAGTATTTAAATTTTATAAAATAACACGTTAAATTTATATAATTCATTAATGAAAGTCTGTTTTTCGTTACATTAAATATTTATTTATTTTTTTGTGACCCACCGCGACCCCCCGTTATTTTCCGCTCAGCGCCCTTGGGGGTTGCGAACCCCGGTTGAGAAACGCTCTGTTTTAAAGAATTATGAGAAGCATTTCATAGTTTCAGAAGTGGTTGGGAAAGGAAGGAACTAAATGAGAAAGCCTTTTATTTTATAATCTTCATGCAAAAATCATGAGATGTTTCATTCTAATAGTTGCACAAGTGTGATAAAATGAAGAGTGTTCTCGAACATCTGCCATTGTATCTCCCATGAGATTGATAGAGCAAAACCAACCAAAGAGTATTTGGAAGAAATAAATCTTTTCTTTTAAGACTTGCTCTATCCAGAAGATGGAATCGGTTCTACAATATCGAGGAGAAGTACTTATACAACGGTGAAGGAATCTCTTGTAAAAACTAAAGTACGTCAGAAGGTTAAAAAACTAGCAGCATGGGACCAAAATCTAAAGTTCTTTTAAATCAGCGCTGGCAGTCGTTGTGATGTTGATGTTCCAGTATATACTTTTATAGGTTGGATGCGTTTTAGAAGGAAGATGTGTTTAAAAGATGGTTAAAATGTGAATATTCTCAAGACCCAGGCTTTACTCTGAGAGACGCCGCCTAAGTTATCAAGAAGAGGAAAACGAACAACGAAGTTGAGAAGCAGCTTTATAAGCCCAGACAAAGGAGTATTTAATTAAACTTCACTCCGAATAGTAGGAGTCATCTTAGAAGGGAACTGCCTAATACTATGATATTTTTCATATGTATATCAGTGGCGTACACAGGAATTTTTTCGGGGGGGGGGGCTGCGATTCTGCCGCCCCCTTATCCCGGATGATAAATATTGAGGTTTTAAGGGGAAAATTGAGATTTTTTTAGTTTCCCTTGAGAAATTGTACAAGAGTGTAATGGTGTAGAGAAAACGAGATTATGTTTAAGAAAATTAGGGAAGATGGGATAAATTTCAGCTCTTGCCTAAATTTTTGAATATTAATACGTTTATAAAAGATTCATAAAAATTATTTAATACTGTGTGGAGAGTTGTTATAATCTCTTGCTTACGAACTCTACTTAAAGTTAATCTCTTTTTTTTTCTTATTTTTTATCGTTCTATACAAATCCGTTATAGGTTAACGTAAGTCCAATGATGTTTAGGAATGGATAGTAGGAAAAATAATAAATTATGAACAAAATAGTTTTAATATTTTTTTAACCAACAACAAACAAAAGTAACGTCGTGCATTCCCAGATTCAGCAAAATGGTCGATGACTTTATCGTTGGTGATTTCTAAAGTCAAGTCTTTATGAATAAAGAGTAAAGACAAATCCATCGACATTTCACTGTTGTATCCTCAAAGGACATTTTTTTAACTAATTTCAGTTAGAAAACTTTCGTTCAACTGAAGCTGTAGAAACAGGAAGTACAACAAGTATTTTCAACAGTGTTTTTATTATACAAGTTTTCGACGCATTCGTCTAATCCGGCGAAGGCACTTATGGGGTTTTCTCGAGATCCTTTCCACTTTGTCTCCATAATTCCCACACTCCCAGGAAGACTTTTCTGGTAGACCAAT
>JABUQX010011201.1:2500-25000 GCA_015478945.1 Trachelipus rathkii | reverse complement strand
GGTAGTTTTTCAAAAAATCTTTTCAACGATGACGTTCTGTTTTTTAAGTCTTATCGATCAAGTTCACAAGCGCTTTTGACTCCTTCAAATATTTGTTTGTAGTTAGGTCGATTGTAGTTTCTCCCTTTTGTAGATTGAAGTTTGGGCTGTTTTTAATAAGGAACGACTCTACTAATTTTCTTCTGGCTGTGTTTTGTATATTTTTGACAATGACTGGTGAATTTATATCAATAGTGTGGTTAAAATTTTGCCTATGACGTACTAATGATGAATGTTGCTTATCGTGGTCTAGATAATATTTATGTTGATCGAACCTGATTTTAAAGTTATTAGTTTCTCCTATGTAACTTTTTTCACAGTTCTTGCATTTTATTTTGTATATTCCGAAATTTTTAACTTGATTGATATTATTAGGTTTTAGTGAATATTTAAGTATTATATTATTTGATTTAACAGTCTGTATTGTATTCGGTAGATATTCCTTGATAACTCTTTTTGGTATATTGGGAATTGGTAGTATATTCTTGAATTGGTTTTTGGTAGGGTTTAATTTTAGAAATTTAGCTTTTGCATTTCTTAAAGATTTGTTTATGATACCATCAGGATATTTTAATCTACGGAAGTTATTTTTAATAGTTTTAATTTCTTTATCCAGGTTATTCGGGCTGCAAATTTTATAGGCTCTAAGAAACAGGTTGCTCAGGTTGCCTGATTTTTATGGAAATATCATGACTCGAGAACCAATGGATGTAAGATGGATTTGCTGTAGGTTTTCTATAAATATCAAAACTTGGAGGTTGATCTATATTCCAGGTTATTAGTACATCTAAAAAAGTGTTTATTTTATTATTTATTGCTTTTTCAATTGTAAATTTAATATCATTATGGAGATTATTAATAAAATTTAAGACTGTGTTGGTGTTTGTATTCCTCGGGATATGCAAAAATGTCATCGACATATCGTATCCAGATTATTGTAGGAAATTGTGGGAAAATATGATATTTTTCTAATAGCTCCATAAAAATGTTGCTGATAATTGGAGATAGTGATGAACCCATTGCTAGACCAGAAATCTGCTTAAAATATTTGTCTTGAAAATTGAAGTAAGCATGTTGTAGAGTAAGGCTTATTAATTTTTTAAATGGTATCAAAGCTAGGTTGTAGTTGGATATTTTGTTCATTTATATGTCGTTCCAGCAGTTCTAGGGTATAATCTACAGGTACATTAGTGAATAACGACACAACGTCGAAACTCACCACTTCAAAGTTGGAAAAGTTTACATTTTTGATTTTATCGATGAAATGTTCGGAGTTCTTTAAGTGGGAAGTAGAAATGTTTCCAAGAAATATCAGTAGTAGGGCGACCATTATTGTTCGTGTTGGTCATTTTTGACCACAGCGTCCAGGAACCTATTTCACATTTTAGAGACCCAATTTTTTTTACCTTTTTTGACCTTTTTGGGCTTGACCTTTTTGGGCCTTGACCTTTTTGGGCCTTGACCTTTTTGGTCCTTGACCTTTTTGGGCCTAGACCTTTTTTGGGCCTAGACCTTTTTTGGCCTAGACCTTTTTGCCAGACCTTTTTGGGCCTAGACCTTTTGGCGCCTAGACCTTTTTGAGAGCCCAAATTTTTCGACCAACCCTTTGGTCTTCCATGGGTCATTTTTGGCCCACGGTATTTTTTGGCAACCCTAATTTTCTGGCAACCCTATTTTTTGGCAACCGTAATTTTTAGCACCCTTTCGAAGAAAGGGTGCGCCAAACGGTTGCGTTAGCAACCGTTGTACGTATTGCCCCCCTATTTTACCCCCATCCTAATTTTTCGACCGTGGGCATTTTTTGCCCACGGTAATTTTTTGGCTAACCTTTAGGGGCTTAGCCCTTTTTTAATGTCTTAATCCTGGGCACCCGCAGGTGCGACCGTCAAGCCCGCCCGCCCGCCCGTCGCGTTTTACCGCCCACCACCCCGCCCTGGAGCCCGTCGCGTTTCCCGCCGCCGCGTGGCCTTCACCTACACCTACACCTGCGCCTAGCATCCACCCAGCCTTCACCTACACCTACACCTACACCTGGCACCTACCATCCACCCAGCCATCAGTCTCCACCAGCTTCACCTTGCACCTAGCATCCACCAGCCTTCACCTTACACCTACAGCCTGCAACCTGCACCTTACCATCCACCCAGCCATCAGATCCACCCACCTTCACCTCACCTAGCATCCACCCGGCCTTCATCTACACCTTACACCTCACCTAGCATCCACCCTAGCATTCACCTACACCATACACCTACACCTGCACCTAGCATCCACACCCTGTATATATATTATATATATATATATATATATATATATATATATATTATATATATTATATATATATATATATATATATATATATATACTATATATATATATTATGAGAGAGAGAGAAGAGAGAGAGAGAGAGAGAGAGAGAGAGAGAGAGAGAGAGAGAGAGAGAGAGAGAGAGAGAGAGAGAGAGAGAGAGAGAGAGAGATATTTTAGCCTGCGCGCGCAACGTTCTATGGCGAAACTTCGCGCATAGCTCTACGCATCCACGTGCCATCTATCGCCACGCCTCCAATAATAGCCTTAACGAATCACATTTACGAATTGTAATATTTACATTATTTGCATTTTTATGACCTATGTAAATAACTTAAGCTCATTTTGAGAAACACGCGATGACCTTTTTCAAATATAAAAAGATTAAACCTGAGAAGGATAATCCTTTTATGGCATGTGTAATTAGATAAAATTTTTAATTAACTTAGATCTTTTGAGAAAAAACAAATAAAATAAGACCAGCTTGATCTTTTGGCCTGATGGATGCTCATAAAGAAGGGAATCCATTTTATGGCCTATGCAAATAACCTAATCGCATTAGAGAAACATACGATGACCTTTTTCAAATATAAAAGGATTTTCCTTCTAAAGATGTTTATTTAAGATATAAAAAGAATAAACCATTTTATGGCCTGTGTAATTAGATAAAATTTTTAATTAACTTGAGGTCTTTTGAGAAAAACAAATAAAATACTTTTTCAGGTGATGGGTCATAAAGATAGCCTTTTGCCTTTTGCTGAATACAACGTTAATCCTGTTCTGCTTATTTGACTTTCAATAATTAAAAATGTATTACCTACATCTTTTTCAAAAAGGTCCTCACCCTACTTTGAAGAAGATATGGTTAATATATTTTTAATTATAAAAACACTTTTATCTGTTTACTCGGCATCTTCGAAACCTCTCAAATCCGATTTTAGTTGTTTACTTAGGTAAAGGATTATACGCTTCATGTTCAAAAAATATACAAATGTAAATTGTATCGGAACTTCAAAACCTGAGTAGAATGGGCGGGGTCCGGGATTGGGAGACCTCCCCCCTACCCTATGACTGTGTATAAAAGATGAAGTTTCGCTCAAGAACAGCATCAGAATAGTGATTACTAAAAAGTGTTAACTACTCATCGATAAAAGATTCACATTTAGTTGAAAGTATTATCAACGACAGAATATTTATTCAGGTAAGCGTCTTGGTAAAATAACATCCATCCTTTAATATATTATAATATTATATATATATATATATATATATATATATAGATATATATTATATTATATATTATATATATATTAAAGGGCAGATATTATTTTAGCAAGATCCGAATTTTATTATTAAGTTTTTGCCAATACCCTTTAGATAAATTATTAGCTTTTACTATATATATATATATATATATATATATATATATATATTATATATATATATATATATATATATAAATATATTAAAGTTGTCGGTCTTAACTTTACATCTTACGTATTTGTATTAAGTTTGCCAATACCTTTAGATAAATTATCGGCTTTAAGTGTTAAATTTATAAATAATAAATATATTATATATATAAATATATTATATATATATTATATATATATACTATATATATATATTATATATATATATATATTAATATATATACTATATATTAATATATATATATATATATTAAAGTGTCGGTCTTATTTTAACAAGTACCGAATTAAATAAATTTTATTAATAAGTTTTAGGATGCATTTGCGAATGTACAATAAATAAAGTATCACTTTAAAAGCTGATTCTATTTATTTTTTTATATTCTAATTTGAAAAAAGATTTTTATTTTATTTTATTATTGTAGGTTTTTTTATTTATTTTTATTTAAGTTCCTTAATTATTATTATTATAATATAATTTATAAAATATATTATATATAAATATATATATATAGTAAGTTCAAATATATATATATATATAATATAATATTATATATAATAATTATATATATATATAATATATAATATATATATATATTATATTAAAGTGTCGGTCTTATTTTAACAAGTACCGAATTTTATTATTAAGTTTTTGCCAATACCCTTTAGATAAATTATCGCTTTAAGTGTTTAAATTTATAAATATAGATATATATATTATATATTATATAAATGATATATTATATATATTATTATATATATATCTATAATATATATAATATATATATAGATATATATATATATATATTAAGTGTCGTCTTATTTTAACAAGTACCGAATTAAATAAATTTTAATTAATAAGTTTTAGGATGCATTTGCGAATGTACAATAATTATTATTTAGTTTAAGTTGTTTAAATTATATATATAATATATTCTAAATGAAAAAGATTTTTTTTATTTTATTATTTTAGTTTATTTAATTTTTATTTTTATTTTTATTTATATTTATTTTTATTTATTTTTATTATTGACTGTTCTTTTATATATATATAATATATAATATATATATATTTAATTCAAATATTATATATAATATATATATATATACTATATATATACATATATATATATATATATAATATACATATAAATATATAATATATATTATATATATATTATATACATGTATATTAAGTTTCCAATATATAGATAATATATATATATATATATATATTATTATATATATATATATATATATATAATATATACTATATATTATATAATATATAAAGAATATAGTTCGAGTGCTGTTCTTAAAGAAAAGATCTTTAAAAACTTATATCCTAGTTTATTTATTTTTATTTTTACACATAAATTTATTTTTATTTATTTTTTATTCTTAAATGTTAGTTTATATAAATTCTATAATATATATATATAATATAATATTATAATATTATATATATATATATATATATATATATATATATATTTTATTTGTATTATTTTTATTTTATTTAATTTATATATTATATTTTTATTTATTTTTATTATTAAATGTTACTTATTTACTTATATAAAATATATATATATATATATATATAATATTTTATATAAATATATATATATGTATATATATATTCGAAAAAGTTTATAAATAAAAAAGATTTTTTTTTTATTTTATTTAATTCATAATTATTTTTATTTATTTTTTTATTATTGAAGTTATTAGATTATTTATATATAAATAATATATATATATATATTTATAGTATATATATATATTATATATATAATATATAAGCATGATAGGAATGAAAGAGGGTTTGGGTTAAAGGATTATTTACATTAGTTAAAAAATTTCCTGTAGTAGTTAAAGTGAAAAAATATCCCTTTGACCAAAGCCGCGAAAAAATTATTGAATTATTGAGTAATCTCTGAACCACCAGATATTTGTCATATCATATATATATATATATATATAATATATATATAAGTAAAACATTTAATATATAAAAAATAAATAATAAAAATAAATAAAAATATATATATATATATATATATATATAAAGTAACATTTAAATAATAAAAATAAATAAAAATAAATAATAATAAATAAAAAAATAAATAATAAATTAATAAATAATAAAAATAAATTCTTGTAATTAAATTATTTTATTTTATTTAATTTTAAAATAAAAGCTTTGAGTACGGGAATTCTAGTTGAGAATACATTAACGATACCTTCAAGAGGGCACTTTTTAAGTAAATGGCATAGAGTCCACGTAGCTGCGACGAGAATGATTGGACCGGAAACGTTAAGGCCTTCTTGTAATTAAATTATTTTATTTTATTTAATTTTAAAATAAAAGCTTTGAGTGCGGGAATTCTAGTTAAGAATACATTAACGATACCTTCAAGAGGGCACTTTTTAAGTAAATGGCATAGAGTCCACGTAGCTGTGACGAGAATGATTGTACCGGAAACGTTAAGGCCTTCTTGTAATTAAATTATTTTATATTTAATTTTAAGTTTTATTATTTACAATGAAAAAATATCCCTTTGATTTTTACGTTTCTGTGTTTTTCTTTTGCGCTTTTTACGTGTCTTACGTCTCTTATTCGTCTTGCTTTTCGTGCCATAACCCGAAGCGTTTTTTCGTTTCCGCTTCTTCGTTTTCTTCATTTTTGATCGTGAATGTTTTTTAACTTTTTTGGACTTGACCTTGACTGACCTTGACCTTTTTCTTCTCTTTAAGCCCTGGCCCGTCATTTTTTATCTGATTTTCCGTTTAACGCATTTAACATAACATCTGAGGCGGTTCTGCTTAGTCTCCGTTTCTTCAAAGATTAACTTGCATCCTCACGCTAGCGATATTCATGCAATGTTTCTATAACTGCTTTCACAGCTTTTTAGCTAAATCAGGTCCCGCTGCGTTTCAAAAGAGGCATTGGCACCTCTCAAAGACGTGCAAAGAAAACCAGATAACGCCATGGGCCTCGTTGGAATTCTAGAGCCAAACAAAGTTATTATTCAAGCCTTATTTTTCAACACTAGAGGGATTTCTTTTAACTAAACTATACAGTATAAGAGATAGTTATTGAATGGAGTGGAAACCAACTAGGCGATGTTTTAAATAGGTGTAACCCTTCCTCTCAAGTCGATATAGTGGCTTCACGTATAAAGTCTAGTAATACCTTTTCCGCCGTACGTGCATTTTACAAATTAGACTTCCCGGTGTAAAACGGAACGCATTTCCCTCCACGTCTTTAATGTATATTCGTATGGAGCAAATTTGGGCTTTACTTAGAGGAAGGTAATGCACATTAGGAAAGGTGATTACCTTATCAGTAAGGTGGACCACCCGTAACAAAGGGGCTGTAACGTTCCCTACATATTGATGTGAAACAAGATCGGTGTAGATGTAAGCCATACCAGGTCGGCTGAGCATCTCGGAGGGGGTACATGTATAATGCAGCACTCGATCCGCGTCATCTTTTTGTTCATGCCAAGTTAAGGGTCTATTCTCGACAGAAAGTATAACTCTCTTCAACATAGTAGGGATATCGTGAAGTATATCCAACTCGGCATCACGTCTACGAATATGTTTTCTCTGCCATTGTGATCGCTCTAGAAAAAACATGGTACGGTCTCGCAGATTTACACTTGCTTTTGATCTTAAAGATATTATTACTTTATCTTCATTGGCTCGCATATCAGTTTTGTACACCAAATCCTTACACATGATACTCGTATCAAAGAGTTCGTTTAAATGACTGAAAATAGCAGGTACTGCCTTAAAATATGCTTTTCGCAGAGCAAATTCTTCAATGAAGTATTCTTTTGTAGCAAATGTATCCGTATTTACCTTCTTGGCAGTTGTAGTCCTTTTCAGAAAACGGGTACCTTCCACTTGTAATATAGTTTCAACACATTCTACACTTCTGTACACTGTCATCCAGAATAGAGCAGGTGGTAAATTTTCTATGTCCGTATTTAATATCATTTCACATAATCCCACTTCATACTCTGGCCGATCAAGGTAAACATGGTTAACTAGTTCAGTTGTGAAATCAGCGAGATTATTATCAGGATGTAAATCCATGGATGCTGAAGATGGTAGAGTTAAATAAAAGTGATCTAAACCTCTCCATGATTATAATATCAACTGATTAATGATTCTTAACTTCGCTTGCTTTTATATAAGTATTAAACTTAACAGGATACCCTCGCCATTTCACCAGTACCTGTTTATTTTTTCCTTTGCCTTTTGTACCTAATATTTTTTCAATTTTATATTCGTGAGTTGCAGGATTGAACCTGACTTTTTGTATTTCTTGTTTATAGAACCCTCCTTTTATTTTTTCACCATCTAAATCCTCCAGATAATATAGCTTTAAACTGTCACGGCTTAGGGGTCGGATATTGTGAACTTTAAAAACTTTCGTAGTCCATCCCGGCTTCATAACCCTTTCTGAATCTTTCTGCTGTTCGCGATACTCTTACATAGTCATTCACACATTTTCGGCAATTATCTTTTTTATTTTGTTTCTTTTTCATCCCTATACACGTATAAACTCTCGTTTTGACATTTCTAAGGAGTTACTTTATAGTTCTAGGGGTAAGACCTGTTATAGGAAATAAGCCAGATCGGTCCAGGATTTATCAATATATTTAAAGGTGTTCATCTTAGTAAAATACCTATGCATCCGCTCTTTAATAGTACGCTGGACTCTTTCAACTATAGCCGCTTTGTTTACGGAAAATGTATTGTAATAGCTTATACCATACTCCCAGAGCAACTCCTGAAACCCGCTACCCTTGAACTCCATTCCTGAATCTGTCCAAAATGATTTAGGGGTTCTCCGTTCGTACTTTATAATTTCAAGTACGGCCTTGGCAACTGTAGCTGATCTTTTATCTTTTAAGGGTTTCAACCATAGGTATCTAGAGTATACATCAATAGTAAAAAGCACGTATTGAAACCCATCATTATAAGAACTATATTTAATCATTTCCGTTAAATCTAATTGCCACACACTATCGACCTGCTGTGCTATGGTCTTCCGTGTAGGAAATTTTTTTCTTACAGGCTTATGTAGAGTAAATGCCTCTTCACCCTCTAAATTTTTTTAACTCTTTTTTCTCAATATTAGGAATGCTTAAAGCCAAAACCTGTTTGAACCCCCAAACTATTAGCGTTCTCCCTCAGGTTTAACAGTAATATGTATTCAGTTTCTCCTTGCCGCCATGTCAGCTACTGACCAACACATAAGCGGAATATATATAATACTATATATATCTGCTACAAAAACAAAAAAAAGATATATATATATATATATATATATATATATATATATATATATATATATATATATATATATATAATAAAATAATAAAAATAAATAAAATAATAAATAAAATTAAATAAAATAAAATAAATAAATTTAAATAAATAAAATAATAAATAAATTTATATATATAGGCCCCGAACCAAAAAAATGAAAAGGATAAGGAAATGTAAAAATATAAAAAACATTTTATTTACAATGCAGCGGTAATATTTACACAGATGTAGTAATATTTACAGTAATAATAATTACTTTAATGCATCTAGAATTGCTTGCGTCGTCTCGATGTAGGAATCTAAGCCTACCTTTCCCTCCCCCTTAATGAAGGAGTACATTTCTGCAGCTGAAATCTTCAGAGTATGATTTTTACATCGTTCGCCGGCCATTTCCTCGTTCCATACATGAGTAAAACGACTAAGGTCTACAACCTCCATCATCTTAGCAACGTTGTTAGAGTTAAACATAAAACTATCACTATAGATACCGTAAACCAATCGATACGCTGTGTGTATGAGGTCCTCCAAGGTATTCGTATCTTCTAATCTATGTAGGAATTCTTCGTTCATCTTTAGGAACAACTCGATGTCTTCTTTACCACTTATTGTTACGGCATGTGCACTTGATGAGAAAACAGATGACGCATTACGTCGAAGCCAACAGCCTATATGTATCCTCGGAATGTTTTCGTGTAAGGAAAAAACCAAGGTTAAACGTTTGTGATCGTCAGGACCACCCTGTGATACAGATAATGCCCATTCATTTAACAAACTGAGGTTCATGTAGTCTTTGGCTACCCAATCCGAAACAGCTTCCATGATGATGCTGAGACTTTCTACAGAGATGAATAAAGGTTTGTTATAAGTTGGCAGGGGGGATAAGCAGGTGATGTAACGGTCACCTGATGGTCTTCGTCTAAAACGCAGGATAATAGAGCAATGCTGATGCACCACAGACCAAGACGTTAGCTCACTGACCGTGATATTTCTTACTAGACACGTCATTTTGGTTGTAACACAACTACTAACCATAGGAAGGCGGGAATACAAATATATGGTGATTTAGAGTGAGCGTGGGGTTTATATACATGAATAAGAGGTGGGCGGAGCTTATCTAGCTCCGCCCCCTTTTACTGTCTTACGTTCCCTCAGCCAATCATCTGATTAGGCTTAAGAGTTATGATGGTGAAACATAAGAGGCGGAGTTACACTTTTAGGCCTAATTGAGTTAACGTCGTTCTTGTATATACAAGAATGAGCCTGTGTATTCCTGTATATCCTTGCACGATTCTGTTTCTGCATATTTTATGATGAGAGTGACACATTTTGTATCTTTGTATTCAAATGTCGTAATGTATATTACATTCTTAACCAGTTTCGCGCTAATTCATTTCGCTTTTTTCTTATCACTTGTGGACTACTTATTGTTTTGCTCTTACGATGTAATATTCCCTTGTAAGGTCGTTCATCAGTCCCTACAGGTTCGGAATCCGATGATTGATTATCCCAATCCTGTAGCCTCTGCTTATTATGAATTAAGCTCCGAGGGAAATTAATACTCTGTAACTCGCGTTTAATGATATACCATCCTGGAATAGGCTTCTTTTTCCAATCCCGAGCTAAGTCTGAGACCAAGTCTACTATATTTGACCCTTGAAGGGGTTGATCGTTAACTACAATCTGACCCAATTCGTTCCAATTTAGTTGATCTTTTAAAGTATCATATAATGCGTTTCCTTTATTCTTCAATGTAGGTGGCAAGCTGTTTTCTAAAACCTTTTTAAAATCCTTTCTTTCATAGTCCCTTTGTGAAACTTCATTTGAAACAGGATGCATTCCTGTATACTTGTCTTTGACTTCTAATAATTTTTGTAATATTTCCTGATATTTCATCCTTTTCGTGTCTACATTAACTTTTGAAGTTAATATTTCTGCTAATTCCTTTTCAAAAATACGTATTTGTTCAACTCGCGGATCGAGTAGTGTTTCGGGAAGAGGTTGAGGAATAACCAAAGAATTATCCTGTAGCTTTGTATATTGTTCGAAGGGGATTACTACAGCCTTCTTCATTCTTACGTGTGATTTCCTGTTAGCAGTTTAGACAACAAGGGCCCAACTACTGAGAAGAGTAATGGAAGGAAAACCCCTCCCCCCTGTTGTAACAGTTTCTTTTTATGCTTTAAATTCTTATTCGTCTTAACTTTACGGATAAGTTTACGAATGATGTTGCTGTGACGACGTAACCCTCACCTTCTGACTAGTTTTCAATGGAATGACCTGTTTTACCATATTTAAGCAGACCTCGCATATACAGTTTACAAATGCAGTGTTTTTTAGTAATTTCTCTTTTTCTTTTTTACTAAGTTTCTTATAATTTTTCATCAACGGTAAATATTTCTTTATCAACATTATTCAGGAATATAAACAGTTTCGATTTCGGAAGGTAGAATGTTTGTGCGGAGTAACACTCTGTATGTGTTTTTAGGGTGAAGTTCGCACATCAAATAACCGTGGGGGATCGAAGTAACCTCTTTATATACTTTTTAAGAACTCTTTCCTTTGAAGGGGGAACATTTGACTGGCTAGCACGTTGATCTGACTCATGTCGCGTCTCTGTCCGAAAAGAATCAAGTACTGAGTATTCAATGAGATACTACGCATATGTTTACTTTGATGAAAAATGTTCTGTGTAATAAAGAACACTGAGATATTTAGATGGTGAGAATAAACTGTAAATGTTTCTGCTATCTCAATATTCACCTTATGCATGAGATCGTCCAATATTATAACCTTATGTCCTTTTATGTTCTCTAACGATTTTACGTCATAGATACCTTCATGAAAATGAATAAGGTTTTTATATTCGTTAAACTTTGCTTGAAATACGTTATAACACCATATTATTTTCACAGGTGGGTCTTCAAATATCTCTAATTCACTTAATAATCTTAGTATTGCAAATGTTTTTCCGCATCCAGTTGGACCGGCTATAAGACATGTTGCAGGTGTACGGAACATGAATTTACACACATCCTCCATGCTTGGTAGCTATTAGTTCAGTAAGGATGTAGTATACATAGATTTCCTTTTAAATATATTTTTACATTACCCTAAAGGTTCGTTCTACGCTTATTTCAAACTTACTCTTTCGAAGGCTTTACAAATATGCCACTCGTTCAGGTCGTTTTCCAATAGGTATTCTCTTAGTACATGCACACCACCTCCTAATATATATGTGAAAAGATCACGTATAGAAATCATAGCATGTTTATTTTCTGGCCCATCGGTGTAAATAGAATCACACCATTGTTTTTTAAACATTGAAATAAATTTATACATGTCTATGGATCTCAAGAAGTATTCAATAATATCTTCAGAGTTACCCGCAAGCATTTTCTTAAATGTGTAGTATTCCTCATACAACATATAATGTGCCGTATTTACGTGATTACTCAACATGTCAGCCCTTGCACTCTGTAATAATACCCTCTTGCGAATCTTGGTCATATACTTCAACTGTTGTTTTCCTGTAATAAAGAATCCGTAACGGGTGCGTTTAAATGTACACGAGTTATACGCTCTCCATACTCGGACCTCCATTCTGGTTATGTTATGTTTCTTTGAAAACTCGATAGTGAGTTGTTTAGGTTTCCTCGTTACACTCTGGGAGATAACTACTTTTGTCCCGAATAAACTGACCGATGGATTACGGCACTGCGAAATGAATGTTTCGGCCTGTAAACATACATTAAGTAGTTCTTCTGTATTCATAAATACCCTTTGGTTACTATAGTTTGTACGGAAGCTAGTACACGTGTAAAATTCACTACCTTCGGGTCTTCTTTTATAAACAATTGAAACTCCATAGGCTGGAAGAATTTCCTCCCACTGTACAATGTCCTGTACAGAGATGAAACGGCTAGCTCTAACCATGATGAACACAGTAAAATAGCAAGGTTCTTTACACGAAGGTTCGATAACACTTCTTACTCGCCTAAAGGTTACAATGGAACTGTGGGCTCATCAGAATATATATAACCTTATCTAGGTAGAGTATATAAGAGGTGTGATGTTATATTCTATTCATTCTTAGGCAAGCTTTTGAACCGACAGGATGCATTTCTTAACCAGTGCGTCTGATGGCTGTTGTAAATCAGAATTAAATCTTTTTAATGTTCCGCCAACTCAAGTGAGTCTGCTTAATAGCAATTACGTATCTGTCAACCCAACTCACTCGATTACCAATAGCGATGCACCTTTAGAGTTTATAGTAACTGGTTCGGGGGATTTTTTCGGGGGACTTTTACATCGATCCCTGTGACATCCATTTATACTTGAAAGTGAAACTTTTATCAGAAGACGGAAGCGACCTACCTACATCCGATGATCATGTCGTTTACACTGAGAGTAACTTCTTGTATACCGCTTTCAGCCAGCTGGAAATATTCCTTAATGAAACACCTGTTAATTCAGCTACAGCCTTATACCCTTACAAATGTTACATTAACAATCTTTTAAACTTTAGTGAAGATGCGAAACAATCCCACCTGCAGTCCTGTGGGTTCTACAGCTTTAAAGATGTAGATAAGCATATTGACAGGGCAGCGAAATCTCCAAGTAACACCTACGAATTTTACGGCCGACTAATGGGGGATCTACTTAATCAGGAACGACTTCTACTCCCAGGTGTGGAACTTAAGTTGAAATTGACTAGGGCTGCACCACAGTTTGCATTGAAAGTAAGCACTAAAAGCGGTGCGACGAGTACTCCACCATCACCAATTTTCAAATTGTTGGAGACCTATATTTATGTACGCAAAGTGAAACTCACAGCTAACAGACATCTTGAAATTGAAAAATCACTTCTTTCCTCAACCGCAAAGTACCCATTGATACGAGTGGAGACAAAGATTTTTAACTTTACACCTGGTTTATCAAATATTAATATCCCCAACAATTGTTAACGCCACTCTTCCCCTGAAAGTTGTAGTAGGTATGCTTGAGCATACAGCTGTAACAGGCAAGTATAAAAAGCCAACCTTTAAATTCCAACATTTCAATTTAAAACGGATCAGTCTTCAAATCGATGGGCATTCACACGGTAGGGATTACGAAACGTCTTATAGCACCATTCCCTATGAGTCGTTGTGCTCTCGGCCTTTCTACGATTTTGATAGCTCAAACTGTGCAGTGTAGTGATTCAGGAACGGGAATTACACTACAAGATTACGTTGACAATTCTAATTTATATGCTTATGAACTAACGCCCGATCTTTCTTCGTCTGCCTCTACTCATTTAAGCGCTGTAACGAGTGGATCGTTAGGATTGAATTTAAATTTTGCATCGAGCTTACAGGTTCCTGTTTCAGTCTTGGTTTATATGGAATACCAGAGTCTCGTTGAACTAGACAGAGTTAGAAACGTGCTTCTAACCGGGTAAACATGAACGAGACCGAACTTGGCGTATTACTGACATCAGTAAGGGGTTTCAAGCATACGTACGCCAGTAATGAATTAAAAGATATAAAAATAAGAGTAAACGAAGGGTTGATATTTAACACTTCACCTAGATGGGAAACTACTCAGGGTCATTGGGCTGTAGTATACAAACTTGATGAAAACTGTATGATTCTAGTTGATTCCCTGCATCAATCGAATATATATTCAGCACCTTATATAAAGCAATTCCTAAGAAACAATAATTCAAGCTATATGAAAACCTTAACGTTTCCGATACAATCATACTCATCACAGCTATGTGGGCTCTATGCCGTTTACTTTTTACAAGGATTACTTAAAAATCGTCCTCTTGAAGATCTCGTTAATGTATTCTCAGCTAAAAACCCAATACTCAACGATTTTATTATTGTTCAGGAAATTCTAAAAATGATGTAATTTTACTCAATAAAAGAATATTTTTATAACTGCGTTTCAGTGTATGATTCCTCAACGTATTCCATTTATTTTAAAAGAAAACTATAGCGTATAATAATATTTCCTGTATATATATATATTAGATTTAAGACATTGTTCCTCATTTGAAATACATATGTAAACTTTAAAGAGTACTAGTTAACCTTTACGAGCATTCCTGTACAGGGGTTACCTATTAGGCTTAAAATACACGCCCTCAGGGCTAAAATGTAACGTATAAAAAACCTAGGCGTCAAGGTAAATTTATTCAGTGTGTTTCAGGGATTGCATCGTATTGGCTGTGATTACATACGCTCCAAGTTAATAATGTTATATATATAATATATATATAATATATATATATATTATAATATATATATATATATATATATAATTATATTATATATATATATAATTATGTGTGTGTGAATAATAATATAAAATTTATTTAAGTTAAAGCATATATATATTATTATATTCATTTCTGTTCAGTGTTTTACACTCTGTGGAAAGAATTGTAGAAGAAGAAAAACGAAAATATGTCTGGAACTAATCAAAAACGAGGATTAAAACGTACTTTCAGTGGAGATGGAGAAATTGTGGCTGAATCCGTACTCGTGGAAGTTGGCGAAGAGGTGGAATTAGTAGAAGCTGTGCGGGCCTATGAAAAGGCAGTCGAAGCTGATGATGAACGAAGACAGAATACAGCCCTGCCTTGCAAAAGGGGTAAATGATTATTATTATTATAATAATATATATATATATATATATATATATATATATATATATATATATATATATATATATATATATATTCCACCTTTATTTACAGCGTAAGATGCTTAGGGTGACCGAGAACGAAATACCCATTCTTGTACCAGTGAACACTGATGGCGATGCTCTTGACATATCTACGGATAGTGATGAATGTGTGCGAGCTCTACTTGAAACTGAGAGAGAGATGAACTTATTTCTTAATCCTCAAGCTACTGAAAATAGGATTCAACATAGAGTAAGTTTCTTAAGCGTTATTATATTCATAGCCGTTATTACAATAGATATTCTTTTATATATAAATATATACTTATACGGCTATTTCATTACAGTGTCCATCCAAGGGTCAATGTGTCAATAAAGTCAGAGGTGGACGGAATGCAATTAGTCCTGTTAAGAGAAGGTTGATATCCAAGCTCGAACGTCGTAAGCTTCAACGGAAAATGCTGAACGAGCCAATTCCGAAGCATCAACCAGTGTCGCTGAAGAAGCAGGTGACGCACAGCTTGGTGGAGGATGTATTTCTACAAACCGAACCAGCACCGAAGGAAATCAAGGAATGGTATGTGTATTTCAATACATGATTTCCCTATATATCTCTATAGCTGTTCTATAACAATCTACATTTAGTTTTTATATTTACATACATGTTTTCTCCCGTCTATAGATTACACGTAGGAAACCCAACAGTCCTAATAAGAAGAGGTTAATCTCCAAATATGAACGGCGCAGACTACGCCGTATCGCTGATGCCCAAAACCGTAACGGTTCAACAGGTCGTGGTGCAGTAGCTGGTAAATCCAATTCAGATCGTACAGGCCGTGATTCCTCAAGTCATTCTACACCTCTCACCGCTGGGTCGAAAAAACAAGGAAAGGTAAGCATATTTCAAATTCTGGAATACGTATATATTACACCTATAACAGTCTACAATTAGCTTACACGTTCTTTTTCACCTTTCAACAGAAATCATCTGGAGTGCCTGCCCGTAATCAGCAAGCCTTAAATACTAGCGAATCCACTGAATCTCCAGCTACACGTGAAGATGCCCCCTCCCCCTTATCTGAAGCGAATATCCCAACGTCGACATCGTCGGTAAGTTACAATCTAATTATTCCTATATTATTACTGGAAAATATTACTGAAAAACATTGGTACATACAAAAATGTTACATTTGTTTACACTTGGCCTTTTTCCGAAAAAAACAGAAAGCGCATCCTGGGGTTACCAGATGACTGGTTTTCGTGGGTCCTTCACGTGTCGAGGTGTTTCATGACGATGAGGAGGAGGTTGATGAACCACCTGCACCTTTCTCTACAGAGTTGTTAAAGGTAACACGTGAAGGATCTACGCGTAATTCAGGGATTATCGACCAGCACCGCTACAGAGTACGTATCGATACCAGACGGATCTTTAACGGTACTCGAGACATCAACGACGTGTTAGTAGCTGTCATTCACAACGTGATAGAACAGGTTAGAAGCGTAGTGACATATCGGGAATATACCCTTCGGGCAGGTTTCCTTTTTACGGATAGGAATGGGGGACAATTCCACATCCGCATTCCCCATGAAGAGATTTCCCGCCCAAATCTCGCCCAGTATCTGTCGGACCGTTTTCTAGAGCTCTTTCAGTCTGGTGACCAAGCCATGTTGGATGATTTCATGGTAGATATCCGATATGCCATAATACAGAGGGTAATGGTCCAATTGATCCTTCTTCTGTGAACTTTAAACATCCATACGTCAATAAAGTACAGCTAGGTATAAATAACGAGAATAGGAGTGAAAGAACCAGTGTAGGATGTGGTTTCAGGGCTATAGCTGCATGCTATAAGCTCCACACTCATGTACCTAAAAAGCCCGACGAAACTGCCCCCAAAATACATACATTTTACCCTAACGATCTACATGAATTAGGTGGACAGATCGCAACTCGGTGTGGCCTGACTTATGAAGAACCCCTAAAGGCAGATGATTTTGCAGTAATAGAGGAAACACTTAAATGTAGGATATTCGTTTTTACCAAAGATGTGAACGACAAACTCAAGGTTGTGTTTAAACCACATGAACAGAATAGGGACCTACCTCTTTTTGTAATAGGATATGACGCCGAAGAAACCCATTATTATTATTATCCTTTTCCTGGAGATTCCATCAAGATAGCTTTAGGTAGTGTAGAACCTCAGAATATCAAGGGACCAGTTTTTTGTCATCAGTGCTACTCCTTCACCGACCATTTAATTAACCATTTACAAAACGAATGCAAGGAGTACAGATGCGGACAATGCTTAACTTATAAATGTAAAGCTTTACAGGGTGACACATCTACGCTTTTACATTGTGATAAATGCAATCGGGATTTCTATAATGAAGCTTGTCTTGAATTGCATAAAGACCTCACCTGCAAGTACCTTAATGTGTGTACATTATGTGACAGTGAGATAGTAGCTGATAAACGAGGCGTACACCGACATGACTGTATGCATATTAAATGTGGAGTATGCGACGAGAAGTATGGTATAGAAGGCGATAACCATAAATGTTTCATGAAGAAAATCAAGGTGCCTACAGATAATGCTTTCGCCAAACGTAAGCCCACCTTTACATTTTATTATGATATCGAAACCTATAATCATAATACTCGTGAAGAGGAAGGAGGCAGCATAAAAACAGATATGCTTCCCTATATTCTAGTGAGTATGTTAGTATGCAGTAACTGCGGGGAGGAAGAACTAGACAATTCATCGCCATGTGAGACTTGCGGAACGGCTCGGACTGAAATATTCAAATTGAATCTGGAAGCAACAGAAGAGTACGAGAAGTGTCCAGTCGATCTATTTCTCAACTATATATTCAGATTTGCCGAAAAACACAAGAAGTCAAACATTCTAGTTGCAGCTCATAATGGAGGTAAGTTTGACAATCAGTTTGTTTACAGCAAACTGCTTGCCAGACCTACCGTCCATTCCATATCTTCCAACCCTGTGAAGCGTGGAACCAAAATTATAACTATGACAGCTAACCACAATATCCAGTTTAAGGACACACTAATGTTTATGCCCTGTGCACTGAAAAAACTCCCTAAATGCATGGGCATTACAGGTGAGCTTTCTAAAGGGTTCTTTCCTTACCGTTTTCACCTGAGAATATAAAATTACAAGGGAAAAATTTTCGACAAGGAAACTTTGACACATCGTATGTCCGACAGTGAAAAGGCTGATTTTGAACGTTGGTATCAAACATTTAACAATAAGGATTACGACATCATGAAGGAATGTACAACCTACTGCGTTCAAGACGTTAATATTCTACGTCAATCCTTCGAGAAATTCAGGGGAATCTTCCTTAAGGATCATAAAGTCGACTGCTTACTTGATTGTTCTACCATTGCTGCCTTATCATTCATGATATATAAAATGCACTTCATGCCTAAAAATACACTGGCTCATATAGGTCGTACTGATGATTCAAACTACTCGTATGATGGTGTGAAGTGGCTTACGTTCATGGAGATGTATAAGGGTCATCGGATCGAACATGCAAGGAATGGCGGCGAACGTAAATTTAAAATCAAAAATAGGTACCTAAAACCTGACGGTTACGTTGAAATTCCAGTTGAAGACCACGTACCCTTTAACCTTAATGAGTTCTTATCTGCCCGTCAACTCAACGTTAATGAACAAACGATAGAATTGAATAAGAGACGTCCCCCTCCTCCATCTGGTACAGCCATGAAGAAGATTGTCCTACTCTTCCACGGTTGTGTATTTCACGGACATCAAGCATGTAAGAAAGGTTTAGAAAAACTCTATGGCAAATCAAGTCTTGATAGGTACAGTACAACCATGAGACAGGAAGCGGATTACAAGTCGCAAGGTTATGAAGTAATTAGAATATGGGAATGCGAATGGACGAAAATGAAAAAAGAGTGTGAGGTCACTGTTGTAAACAACAATGACGAAACAAGAACTGAGAAGTTAGGTAGATACGTACAGTCAATTGGTAATGAACTCGCAAATGCGAAACTAGAGGTAGGTGAAGCCTTGTACGGGGGGCGTAAGAACCTTCAAGCCTACTATCCACCGACAGAAGTGGCATTCAATTGAAGTATCTAGATTTCACCTCACTGTATCCTTTTGTCCAGAAAACAAAGCCCTTTCCATCCGGTACGCCCACGAAACTTGTAGGTAGGGATCTTCCTACCATAGAAAAGTTCGTCCAAGAAATGAATTCCACTTATTTCGGACTCTCGTATGTTTCGGTATTACCTCCTAAGAATTTGTACACCCTGTTCTGCCCAGCCGACATAATAGGGATAACTGGCTAATATTTTCTTTAGAACATGCAGCGCATCCGGCTATGAAGGAAAATGCAGACATACGGACAATCAACGTATGTTAAAAGGAGTATACTGTAGTCCAGAGCTAGAATTAGCTGTAGAGAAAGGTTAAGTGAGATTAAAAAGATACAGAAATATGGAAATCTCTACACCTCTAAATGACATACTCCGGTACATTGAAACATTCTTGAAATGGAAAACTGAGGCTTCAGGGTTACCAGATGGAATAACCGATAAAACGTGCGAAGAATTCCTTCAATACCTGCAAGATTTCAAGGACATTGAGGGCGTAACACTTGACCCAAACAATATTGAAAGCAACCCTGGAATGCGATATATAGCTAAATTACTTCTTAATTCATTATGGGGACTAGCTCAACGTATTCCCAAGAATGAAGACATCGTCTGCACTAGCTATGCACAGGTCTGGGAATTAATGAAGAGAGCTGATCTTAAGGTTAGAAATATCACTGTAGCGGGGGATAAACATATAGTTGAAGTTACACATACTGGCTTCACTAATAAAACAGCAAAGGCCACAAATGTAGCTGTCGCTTCCTTTACCACTGCCTACGCTAGGGTGGAACTATATAAACTACTCGATTCTCAGAGGGTACTATACTGTGATACCGACAGCTGTGTTTTCACAGCTCGTGAAGGCGAATATATTCCTGATACTGGAAAATTCTTAGGAAACCTGACTGACGAGCTAGGACCTGGTGATATAGCTGATAGTTTCGTGTGCACGGGCCCCAAATCCTACGCCATTCGAATAAAGAAGAATGACTCAAGTTTTTCTTACATCTTAAAAGCAAAAGGATTAACTTTGAACAAGGACACAGAGCATATAATTGGTCCTCCAGGTACAAAATAATGATTAATATTAAGACATAAAGACAAGAATCAGACACTCCAAACTAAGAACTTCATTGAGATCCAGACTAAACATAAATTGTTACGCAAATGATGAGTAAGAAGATGGCGAATCTTCACTTCACAAAGATATCCATAATCTAGACGACTCCGCACAGCCATACGTAAATAATGAAAAACATTACCGAGAAGTGTGGGTTCCTGATATGAAAATGCGAGCCAATAAGATAGGAGATGTCACGCTAATAAATGGTATTAAAAGGTTCCGCCATACCTCAAATAAGAGGAATCTTGTTTTAGGTAGTGCCCGCACTGTAGCCCAGGGGTATGATGGTCCGTTAATTTCACTGAAAAAATAAAATATAATTTCATTGTAATGTACAAATATAATATATGTATATATTGTTAAAATAAAATATTTATTTGTTTTTATAATATATGTATATTTTGGTAAAATAAAATATTTATTTATATTACTCTTTCATTACCATTTTTATTTATCTGTGTTGCCATTTTATTTATTTGGGTTGCCAATTATTATTATTATTTTTATTTGGGTTGCCAATTATTAATTAAAAGCGTAACATGGCTGTAATGTCATAGAATGTATAACAGTTATAAAACTAAAAAACGGTAGGTGTCCTCATAGCGCAGTGTATTAAGCGCATGTACTTCAGGTGTTATTGTATGATGAAGGTATGAAACCTTAACACACAGAGAGGTTCACGTCACCATTAGGGATGGGTAGTTCTCTACTAGGGACTGAAGGACTGGGAAAAACCCGATAGTCTGACACATACGCTCACATCCACACGTTCGGGCTGAAGATGCCTTTTTATTTCGGGCTGCGGAATTGAAACGGCCCGGCCCAGGCGGACGGGAACGCTGCGGAAATGCACCGCCTGCGGGCGCACGTGCGCGGCGGGAAACGCGGCGTCGGAAAAATACGCCCGCGGGCGCCTTCCGCGTTAGCGGGCGGAAAACGCGGCGTCGGCGCCCGCGGGCGCACGCGGCGAATGAGCTGCGGGGGCCCAGAGATCAAGCAAGGTTAAGACATCGCTGTGCTGGCCAAGTCTCCCAAAAGACACAAATGAGCCGTGGCAAAACTCACGGTCGAGAAAGCAGAGGGGGGGCAAATAGGGGTATTGAGCTGTACAAACGGTTGCTAACGCAACAGCTATATGCACCCTTTCTTCTCGAAAGGGTAAAAATTAGGGGTGCCAGAAAATTAGTGCCAGAAAATTAGGGTGGCCAAAAAGCGCCAAGGGGCCTGGGAGGTCAAGGCCTGCAAGGTCGGCGCCTAAAAAGGTCAAGGCCCAAAAGGTCAAGGCCCAAAAGGTCAAGGCCAAAAAGGTCAAAAAGGTAAAAATGGGCTCAAAAACCCCTCAGGGTAGGTTCATACGCTGTGGTCAAATGGACACACGTGCGGAATGATCCCATTATTTATATATATAGAAAGAGTATATATATAGG
>JABUQX010011200.1:0-7500 GCA_015478945.1 Trachelipus rathkii | reverse complement strand
TATTAAAGCCGCACATCCGCAGTTATTGAAGCCAAAAATCCGCAGTACCGTATGCAATCCGACAACCTGCAATAACTAATTCTGTAATTTGAACTATTAAAAGTACGTCCAAAAATTGTTATATAATCGCCGTCCGTTTGTCAGGAAATCGATCTTAATTGTTTTTTGACTTTATTATGTTATAATATTCTTCATCTTATTATAATTATTTTTATTTTTTTCATTTTATCTATATTATTTTTATGAATCATATTATTTATTCTCATTCCATATATATATGTATGTATATATACATATATATATATTTATAACAAGTTAAATTGTACATATAATTATACATATAACGAAACATTTATTTAATTTCTAAGCATTAAAGTTGAAAAACCAACCCAAAAGTTTTAATAATCTTTTTTTTTATTATTTATTTATAAAGAGGTTACATTAATGGATGAGTCGTAAGTTTGAAAACAAATAAGGTCAGAATAATATGGTAAGTACCAAAAATCAATAACAGTTGATATAGCCCCACTGTGGTTGCAGTTTAATTCCCACTTAGTTTTATTTCCAACAGGCAGAATAATTCCGAAAAGAAAAAAGGTTGAATAACTGGATTTCAATTTAAAACGAAAAGCAAGAAAAGTAAAGTTTCCACTGCGCATATAACAACTCTGTTACAAGAAGAGCTCTCGCCACAGCTTTTCTTTGAATATATCATCTGGAGGAGATTATACCGTAAAAGGTTGGAGATTTTTGTGTTAAGTTTCTCCATATAGATTTAATTTTTGGAAGAACCGAAAGGATATATCCCATTAAAGGAAAATATCAACGAAAGAACGACAAGCCGTTCCACCCTTATAAAAGGGTAAATAGTTTATTTTTTTTGTAATCTGTCACGAATGCTTCTAATGATAGAGAGAAAACAGGATTTTTGACACTATTGAGGGATAGGAAGTGTATTAATTCCTGTCTCTGCTTTAGGTTCCAAGGTGGAGAGCTTCTTTTGTTGCCAGGAGCCATTCCGAAGAGGAACACAACTGACAACGGTAGAAGATTTACGATAGATAAAAGTTTTTGCCCCAGTGGAGTTTTTTTGCTCAAATTATGGCCTCTCCCAAGGTATAGAACATTTGATAGATCTCGAAGAGCTTTATTGTTTAACTTGTTTTTGCCTTCAGCCTAACAAAAACAAAAATTAATACTTGTACTATTTTTTTGCTGATACTACAAAAAAATAGGGTAAATAAAGGGGTGGGCGAAAGACTACCGTTAATAATTTGCGATTTCGTTACTCTTATTTTGAGATTTTATTTATATCTCCTATTCTTTATCATATAATTATATTATATTATTATTTTTATCAATATTATTTTATACTTATTCTTATTTTTCGTTTCATTCCATACATATATATATGAGTATATATATTCATATATGTATATATATACAAATCGTGCGCAAAAAGAGAGAGATATGTAAATACCGCAAAATTTTTATTATATAAATAATTAAATAAAGTATTTTTTTTCATAATTTTTCTATACTATATTTCTAATAAATTAAAGTTTCACATCTATTTTATTACTCCATGTGTTAAAGATTTTGTTTTTTTAAAAGATAGCATTTGGATGTTGGTAAAGTTTTTTTCAAAGGTTCAAGAAAGAGTGGTGAGTAACTATATCAGTAATAGTGGATATATCCCCACTGTGTTTTCAGTTTGATCCGATATATATTATTATTGACAGGCATCGTCATTCTAAGGAAACAAAAAGAAGGTTAAGGAAAGAAGTAATATTAAATAAGAGAAGAAATTGCAAGAAGGAAAGGAATACACCACTGCGCTACTATAGATAAAGTAAAAGAAGACCTCCAGAAGTTAAGCTCGCCAACATCAGGTGACAGTGCTGGAGACTTCTTGGGAAGAAGAAAGATTCGTGTTATCATATAGGCTCTTTTTTCTCTTTTATATAAAAAATATAAAAATATATATATATATATATATATATATATATATATATATATATATATATGTATATATATACATATATATATATATATATAATATATATAATAATATAATATATATATATATATATATATATATATATATAGTATATATATTATAATATAATATATATATATATATATTATTATATATAGTGCTGTTACCTAAAAAAAGCCCACTTTTAAGTTTGGCCAATAACTACTAAACTATTTAACATATATGAGTTTTAAAATAAGTTCTTAGATTGCCATGTCCTATGTATGTTACCACATAAAATTTTTTGTTTTGCTAAAAATTGTAAAATTATTTTAGACTCGAAGTGAAAAAAAAAAAAAAAGCCCATTTTTATGGGCCCATGGGTATGACAAAAAGGGCCCCCCTTTTAACTCTTTCTAGAGTTAATTTTTTGGTATTTTTTAGGTTATTATATCTTGTTATTTAAGGTTTTTGTGACTAAATAGGCAGAATCTTTTTTTTTTTTTTAAAGTAGAAATAAAAAACAATAATTAAAATAAAAAAAGGTAAATTTCCTCAATGTGTTTTTCAAAATCATCCATTTGGTCCAACCCTCTAACTCTTGGCTTGAGTTAATTTTTTATGTTTTTAAGTGATTAATTTTGTTATTTAAGGTTTTTGTGACTAAATATGAAAATTTTTTTTATTTTTTTTTTTTTATTTTTTTTTTTTTTTTTTAAATAAAAAAAAATATAAAAAAAGAAGGTAAAATTGTTTTTTGAGAAAAATAACTTTTTGTGGGCCAACTTTATAAACTCTCGTATATATATTATTACCTTATACTATACAACAAGAGTTAAAATAAAGATGGGCCTTTGATATCAGAATGTTATGAAAGTGGGCCCTTTTTACATAACAAAACTATTTTTAGGAAAATACTAAAGTAAAAAAAAATTAAACAAGTATAAAATATCTGTATTATTTTATTTTGTTTTACAACCTTATTATACAAAGCCAATTTTCATTCTTCTTTCAGAGACCAGTTTTTTTGTGATCTAAATAATAAGCTATTTGTTATGCAAATGAAGGGGCCTCCTACTTTGTCATATAATACTTCTTCTTTTGTATGTGTTCACATACCTTTGTACGCATAATCTTATTTTCATAGGTCTAATTTCTCTCTTCCTATACACCCATACTAAATTACTTGAATTTGGTGTCATACTCAGGTATTACTGAAGATGTGGAATAGTTCTTAAGACGTAAGCAGTAATCTTACCAACAATCATGGAAATATAATCAGATTTTGTCTTTTTAATACTTGTTAAGGTTGAACTGATGAAAAGTACCACAAATGGTTCTTTTTCTTCTGTTGATATATTGTCCCAGTATAAATATTTAAAATCTAAAAATACTTTAAAACATCAAATATTAAAAAATAAATAAAAATAAAAAAAATAACTTCATAGTTCACTTTACATTAGAAAAAACTCCATATAATAAAATTACCTAAACTTTCCAGATGTTTTACTAATACATGACATTACTCATATGGAGAGGTATAAATAGTCCACCATCTATTTTGCTCGATCTGCTCATATGAAAGATATACGAGAATACAGTTGGGGCCTTTTTCAAAACCATAAACAAAATATGATGGCTTTTTTTATATTGGGGGTGTAACATGTACTAAGTGCTGTCTACCTAAAATATGCGCCTACTTTTTTAAAGTTTAGTTCTCAAATAAACCCCCAGATTCTGAAGGACTAATTTTACCTTTAATAGTAGTTTTAAATAATTTCTTATTTTTAATTGCTACATTTCATCAAATGTAAATACCAAATAAAAGAATTTATGTAGTTCTTTGCTTAAAATTGTAATAAGTACTACTCTCTAGACTAACGAAGAGATGAATAAACAAGATAAATAACTCTTTGAACAAATAAGCGCCCAATGTGTAATGCAGACAATAGGCCCCCCCCTTTTAACTCTTGCAGAGTTAAATTTTTTTAGCGAAAGAGTAAAATGGGGGGCCTTTTGTCTATATTACTACAGCGATGGTATAGTCTTCTCTTATTTGAACGATTTTACTGAAGCTAGGATATTGTGCTTTTGTAATCTTTAATTTCTTGTTTTTTTGATAATTTTCATAAAATAAATAATATATTAATCAATATAAATTAAATAAAGGTAAATTCTCAAATTTTTTTTTCGAGGAAAATCATCCCATTTGCGGTCTACCACTCATAACTCTTGTTGAGTTAATTTTTTGTAGTGTTGATAGATTCATGTATTATGACAGTAAGGTTAAGCGTAGGTGATATGTGAAGAATTTTTTTATTTTTTTTTTTTTTTAAGTTTTTTTATATTTTTTTTAACCAAAAAAAAAAAAAAAAAAAAAAAGTAAATCTCATTCATAAACAAAAAAATAAGGGAGAATGCTTTTATAACCTCTTCTATATTAATATATACCGTATATATACAACAAGTTAAAATAAAGATGGGCCCTTTTTACATAACATTTATGAAAAGTGGCCCTTTTTACATAACAAAAAACTATTTTTTAGCCAAAATACTAAAGTAAACAAAAAATAACAATATACCATTTTTATTTATATATAACACATATACAGGCCAATTTTCATTCCAAAAAAGTCGGCCCTTTTTTCATACACATGGGCCCTTTTTGATAGTCTTTTTCGAAGGTACCTGTGTTGATTGGCTGCACCAAATTTCTTAAATTTGGTGTGGGATTACCTTATGCATGGGACTATAATATTTAATTCAATATTAATATAATTATAGATTCGTTTTTGCAAGATTGACTGGAAAAGTACAAAAATGGTTTTTGACGATTTCTTAAAATCTAGTCAAAAATAGTTAAACCTTCCAAAAATTCAAAAAAATCGAATTTGAACCATTATAACACCTTTAACATGCTACTCAATGGGTTAATAGGTCCACCAAAATTTTTTTACGCTCTTACACATCATATAACGAGATTACAGGGTGGGCCTTTTGCATAACAAAATTGAATGGGCTTTTTTAGGTAACAGCACTATATACTATATATATATATATATTATAATATATAATATATAATATATATAATATTATATATATATATATATTATATATATTTAATATATATATTTCTATATAATAATATATATATAATAATATATAGTATATATTATATATGTTTAAAATTTTTGGCTGTCTTTCTTTGCCCATTTACTATTTTTGCTTGCAACCTCGCCGTGTGTAACACCCTGTGAGTATTCTCATTCTGTGTTTATTCCTATGTGCTTGTTTTTGCACCTAGCTTGCGTTTGCACCTAGCTTTCTCATGTTTTATTTTTCAGTTGAGCAGAGAAAATATCGACCAATTTTGAGGCGTAGCTTGTATTAGCTGAAGAGGCAGTGTCTATTTAGGGAGTGCTTTGGTGAACTTGGGCATTAGTAGCTCTGTTTCTGCCCACTGCATGCTACATAGAAGCACCCTGCATTGAGAGAAGACTTTGGTGAGTTGGTTTTTCACTTTCTTACCTAATAATCTTCATTTTTCAGACCAGTCTACCACTTCATTATTATTGACTGACTTTAAAACTAATCATGATATTGAATCAGTGTGGGTAGATATCCTTATGTACAATAAATCATATAGAATAGGGCATTTTATAGACCTCCTGGCCAGAGTCAAGAATTAGATGCCGAAATTGGTGAAAGAATTGAGACAGCATGCCACAGTAAAGAAAAAGTATAGTCATTAATGAGCGGATTAGAATTTCCTGGCATTCCAATGGATTCCTTGTCTAATACGGACCATAGTAGTTCTGTTTTTATAAATTGTATACTAGATCAGCGGTCTCCAAACTTTTTTGGTCGCGTACCCCTAAAACAAAAATAATTATAAGCTGTACCCCCTATACAGCCTATAATATATATAATATATATTATATTATATTATATATATATATAATATTAATATATATATATATATATATATATATATATATATCACTCATCAAAACTAACGCACCACTAGGTTAAATGTCACTCGCAGGAACTGGAAGGCCCTTAACCCCATGAAACCCCACACCAACACAGACGACAGCATCAGTGTAACTATGTAACAACCCCGCAGAGAATTCGCTGCAGTATTTCGGCCGTCACCGGCGATAAATTTAGGAAAACATAAACCACGTAACTAGACATGGGAGAGGGGTGTAGGTTATGTCGGGGGTATAATCGAGCGAAGGGTCATTCAGGTACAAAGTGACTCCGATAACAATGGAGGAGATAGTGCGTGCAACTGTCAACGAGATCAGTGCTGTGCAGATAACACACTCCACGCCGAACGGACACGGGTACCTGGGCACTTGGGTTGACGGTTCGTTGTAGCGCACACAACGATTGCACGGGTGGTCCAACGGGTACCAGTAAACCCCGACACATGATCGCCGGCAAGAACAAGGTAGGCCCATGGCCACGGCACCCGTGGAAGACCGATTTATGCGTCTGCGTGCATTACAAAAGCACCACACAACTGCACGACATCTGCAGATACAGCTGGCGATACACGGCACCAGGTGATGACCAATACAGAGCCGTCGACGCCTATGCGGAACACAATTACCAGCCCAGAAGGCCTGCCATAGCCCTATCGCACACCACGCACATCAAGGGCAGCGACTGGCATATTGCAGAGATCAAATATAATCGGAACGGTCGAAAGATGCAAAGGTGCCTTTTACGCGGACGAGTCGAGAGTGTCTCTGTACACCTCGGACAGGCGTGCTAAGTTACCGACAACCGATTGGAAGGTTCGCGCAATGCAATGTCTGCAGGTGCCGCGCGTTTGAGGGGGTCGGTTATGGCTGGGGATTAATCTCTTATGGGGCGCTACGAGTTGCACATCTCGTGGAGGCCGGTAAGTATATCACAGACCCTGGAACCATATGCCATGTCATACGTCCACTACATCGGTGACTCTTTCATCCTAATGTGTGACAATGCAAGACCACACAAGGCTCAATGTGTGAACGACTAAATTAGGACGGTTGAAATAACACCAGTGGCCAGCAATAGCCCAAGATCTCAACCCAGTCGGACATTGTGTGGGTATCCTGAAACGTCGGCTCGACAGCGCTGCCCCTTCCAAGGACCGCCCGAACCTACCGAACAGTGAACGACGCCATGCGGATCAAAATCACAGTCCAGGACATTCGCAACTCATCGAGAGCATGCCAGGACGTGTCAGGCAGTCATCCGTGAGGGGTCATACACGGTATTTAGACAGACCCAACACCCCCCGCAGCCGTCGCCGTATGTACCAACATTGTGTGTTTGCAGCGCCAAACCTCCGAACCCTACTGCGAGACCCTTTGGCTGCACATTGGCCTCACTCTCTATCAACCTACGGTTCTGGGGAAGAATCCATCATGTTATTGCATTTCGACAGTGTTTCTTCCGTTCTTCCAACCTTTTTACCCTTCGCTTCGCCACTTACCTTGTGGGTGTTAATTTGCGAGTAGTAATAT
>JABUQX010011199.1:0-36364 GCA_015478945.1 Trachelipus rathkii | reverse complement strand
CTTATGAGAGATACATTCTCAAGACACTTAATTTCAAAAACCCTCTCATATTTTCAACTAATTTAAACAGTCTATCAAAATTTTCTTTCGTTATCTTTTCAGTCTCCTCTTTCCTTCTTTTCTTCTCTTTTCCCCTTCCTTCTATTTTGATGTTCAGTTCTGTTGCAATTACATATTTGAAATCATATAATATATATAAATAATAATAATGTAATTATATAATAATATAATCAATATAATAAGATATTAATATATAATATATTAATATATATATATATAATATAAGTAAAAATACTATATATATTAAAATTAATATATACTATATAATATAAACTCATATATATATAAACATAATATAGTATATACTTAATATACTATATACGCAAACGCTATACTTATATATTAATATATAAATACTAAATACATAATATTATATATTATATATCTTATATATATATATCAATAATAATATAACATATATATTATATACTATATATAATAACATATATAGATATATATTATAAGTACGTGCGCTTGTATGTATGCCACGATATAAACTGTTCCAAATATAAACATATGGTGTCAAAAATTCTGCCCTGTCTCCTTTTCCTCTGAAACCATTTCTATAGTTACGTGGGTGTAGATTTTGTTATTGTGGATATAAGTATGTTAGTAACTGTTATTTTAATGCTTTTATAGATGTGACTTATTGAGTAATTGTTTTTTATGAGTTTTGATTTTGATAGGAAGATTCTATGTGAGGTTATATGAATTTTAGTGCGTGCGTTGTGATTGAGTGGGGATTTGTTTGAAGCGAGTGTTGCGAATTTGTTTGAGATGTCGTGATTCGTATTTGTTTAGTATGGTTTCTTAAGTAGTTTGATAGGTATTGACTACATTAGAATTTATAATAATACGTAATCAATAATTGAAGTTTAGGGACTAATGGAAGCTGGTTATATATTTGTGCTAATTATTTATAGCTGTGTTCGCTAGAAGTTGGACATGTTGTCTGGGGCCCATTGCTGGTGAGTTTTTAAGGTTTGTGATTGCTTTCGTAGTGTCTGTTGGTTATTTCTATTGTTGGGCAGTGGTTGAGTTTTATTTTCTGAGCTTTGATGATTCCGTGTCTGAGTATGTGGTTCCAAGGCCTGCTGCAAGAAAAGGGGTAAGTTATATATAATATATAGTATATATATATATTATAAATATATCATATTAATTAATTATATATCATATATCTATATATATATATATATATATTAACTATAATAAAAGAATTTATATATATTATATATATAATCATTAATATTCATCATATATATACTTATATATATATGTATATATATAAAATATATAATTATATATAATCAAAATATTAATATAGATAATATGCCTACATTTTGTAGTTAAATAAATGAAAAATTCTTAATAGTTAATATAATATTTTTTCAGTTAAAATTAATAAAAATCATATATATATATAATATTACTTATTATTATAAATTAATTTAGTTATAATAATTAGAGTAACAAGTTATATAAATATATTATAATTACTATTTAATTATATCATGGATCTCAGATATAGTTCATTAGTTAAAAAGTGTGATTAATAATAAATTAGTAAATTATAAATTTTTATACAATTAGAACAATATTATAAAGAAATTAAGAATTGCTGATTAAATTTATCATACTATAGTTTAAATAATGCTATTCACGGTATCGGCGCTAATTATTTATTCTAAACGATATATTCAGTCTTACGCCTAACAACTTTTTATGAAATAATAAATATATAAATAATATTAAATATATAATTAAATTATTATAATTATCATTTACTTAAATTATTATAATACATATCCATTATATTATTTTAGTATAAAATTTTATATATAGTATTATGAATTTATTTTATTTTATATATGTTAATACGAATTATATTATATATAACTTAAATATTATATACTTTTTAATATATTTAGTATTATATAATTTATTAATTCTAATTATAATATATATAATAATCAATAAAACTTTATTTGTTTCATTTGTAATTGCTATTATATTAATTATTTGTTTTGTATTTTTACATTTATATATATAATTTAAATAGTTATTTATTATTTTAAAAAAAAAAGTAACTAAATATTTACATAATATTTTAATAATTAAAAAGAATTAAATTATTTTATTATTAATCTTTATTTTTTTAATTCAAAAATTCTAATAATACTAATTTACATTAAGATTTAAATATATAAACATATTAAAAAAGAAATAATTATTTAATAATAAAATATAAAATTATAATATATAGATATATATATTACATTAAGTTATTTAAATTGTTATTTAATTTAATTAATTTAAAATACATATAATTAATATTTATTTATTTATTTCTCGGATATTATATTATAAACTAGTATACTGTATTAGTCTAATTAAAATCTTTACTAATGTTAGAAGAAATGTTCAAAATTGATATGAATTAGCTTAGATAATGATAATATTAAATTATATTGTAATATTATATATATTAATTATATCTATATATATCTACTATAATATATTATGTTATATAATACTATAAGTATAATAGTATATATATTAATGTTATATTTAGATAAAATATATATATATATATATATATTATATTATATATATACTATATATATATAGATATATTATATAATATATTATATATATATATATTATATATATACAGTACATATATATACAATATATATATATAAATATATATATATATATATATATAATATATATATATTATAAAACAATATCTATATATATAAGTATTATATTATATATCATATGATTATAATTATAACCACTACTCCTTCTCGAATAAATACACTATTCTCGCCCTTTCCTCATCGTAACTTATTCTATAGCTCAACTTACTTATAATTTTGTCTCAGTAAGCACCTACCATATCGTAAAGCATTTGTCTGGCACTTAATCAGGTTAATTCGGGGTATTGTGGTGCTTCGTGGATATGAATCTTTTTGTTTTGATTAGAGGTAGCTTCTGTTTTCGTCTGAAAACTAGCGGTTGGGGCAGGGATAGCTATGCCAGATAACAGGTCATTTCCTATCTTCAGCTAGTCTCTTTCTCCTCAAATCCTGATGAATCGATGTACCTGTTCTCGTGCCCATTGCATAGACAGACGACACGTTTATCGGGTATGAACATACTCTCATTCACCTCTAATAATATGCTGATGGGCTAAACCGTGCTTCTCTAACGAAAGGCGCTGAACCTCCTTTTCCCCTACTGATAAGATTCTCGCTCTTGACATAAATACTTCTAAAAACCTATCTTTAAATCTTGTCTTTTCCTCCTCTTGTTCGTTCTGATGGACTGTTGCTTACACTCCTTCTGTAAAAACCATTCTCTTATCGGTCTCCTTTTTAACATCTAAATTCCCACCCTACAAGACTCCTGGATCCCTCCCTCTACTTCGTCTCCCTCTCCAGGTATCCATGTTTCTACACCTGCAATTTAACTTAACGTTTGCATGAGATCTACACTTATATGTCGAATCCAGAGGCCAAGTGTCCCAGACGGCGATTCCATCCAGTGTTCTGACGAGAGCTGGTTTGCGGTTAACTCGTGTCATTTTACAACTCTCCTATCTATGCCTTCAAATACTAATACCTTCGTACTGCGGAAGCGGCGCCTATAGCCAGCCGATATTTCGATAACAAGGTTGCCACTCCTATCCCTTGTTAACATCGTCTTAGTTCTCACTTGTATTCTGCTATAAATCTTTAAATTCCTTAAACTCTCATTTTTTGACCACTCTGAGAAATCCGTTCCCTTCTTTCCTTCAGACTCCACCAGACTGTGACCATACTTTCCTAGCCCACTGAATTGTCTTCTGCCTCTAGGAAACTGGTGGAATCTCTATCTGCAGGACCATGACATCTTGAAAGCCTTCTGAACGGGTATGGACAAGTGTCACTTCTCTCTAAGCTACTCCCTTTGGGTTTCCTTTCTTCTCTTTGATCACTCTTTGTCTATTTCCCTTCGATCATTCCTATACGGAGCTGTATGATTGAGTGACTTCTTCCTTTCCAATTATTTGTGGTATTCCAAAGGTTCTATCTATTTCCATGCCTTATTATTTTCGTCAACGACTCATCTCAGCTTCAAACATCCCTTCTGCTGGAATCATAACATTACCTAGGTCTGAAGAGAACATAAACAACAAACTATCTTGAAAACCTCAAAAAACAATGGTTGCAAAGGCACCCTCAAAGAAGCTGGAAGCTCTGTTCAAGTTGCAGGAATTTTTTCTTCCTAATTACTACCAGGCTACAATCGGTTCTAATTCTCTGTCCTTATATGAAATACGTTCTCATAATTCTGGGGTATCCATCCCACCCTTCTATTTGGATAGGGTTATGAGTGTTATATAGGCTAGAAGAATAAAATTGCCCCGACTGCTCGAAACTTCCCTTAACCCTCTATCCATGCTGAGGTCCTGCGCACTATCCTCTTTATAATAGGTGCTTAAGGGAGGAACTTTCGTCAAAACCATCCACCACACCACTGTGACCACGACAACGAGGGGTGTTTTCTCGCGTATGAATTTTATGTTAGGATTGAAAATTTCAGACTTGCTTGTTTGTGGTAACCTTCTTCTAATCATCTCTGTTTTATAGAACTCGCTACGATGATATATTTTACCCTGTTATATTTAAGCATTCTCTCTGTAAAGTCTTCCGTACTTTCTCATTCAAGAAATTTACGTTAGCTTGAGAGCGTTCTTCTACATTATTGCCCATTTTAATATTCTGCCCTCTTGAAAAAGGGCCCTTCCCGCGCTGTGGAGAAGTGCAAGGCCTCTATATAGGTAATATATATATGAGTATATATAGAGAATATATATATATATAATATTATATATATATTATATTATATACTATATTACTATATATAAATAATATATATTATCTATACAAATATAACATATAATAAAAGGAGCGCGGTACCATGGAAGCAGGGTGTCTGCACCGCTTACCCTAGTAACATAAAAGATTTAATTTCAAAAATTGAAATAATTTAATCTTAATCAATTACATTAATTATTACGGCAGTAGTTGAGATAAATAAGCGTAGTCTGACGAAATATCGATATTTTTCCGATAATCGTTTTTTAATAAAATACTTAGCACCTTTATTATAGAAACTAAAAAACTTGCCTACCATCTGCTCGTCATATATAAATTAGATCATTCACCTCCAGAATTTTTCTTATTTTTAAATAACGGGTTTATGACACCACAGGTTATAAGCTGTTTGTTAACGTATACACATAAATCAGAATGTTCTACTAACAAAACTTATCATAAACAAAGCTTATCATAACCTTACTGATTTTTAGGACCGTAAAAACGCAATATTTATGAAAAAAAAGTCATAACGTATGCTTTCAAAAATGTATATTTGAAATATCCCAAATGCATAACTAACCAACATGTGCAGAATTGCTTCATTGCCCATATCCAACAAACATTGATATTTTGTTTTTAAAAACAATATCGATTTTTAAACTACGCTATATTAAACTATTACCATTATTACAATTAATTAATCATTCTATTTTATCAAGTTTTCATTTGATGTTTTCTAGTATTAATATATTATATACAGTCAAATAAACATAAGACACACAATCAGTTGCGATTTTGGTGAGAGAAAGAGAGAGAGTTGATAACACGATAAGACCACCAAACGAGAGAGAGAGAGAGAGAGAGAAAGAGGAGAGAGAGACAGAGACAGCAGAGACGACTGAGACGAGAGAGAGAGAGAAGCAGCAACAGCTTTGAGAGAGAGCACTGTAATCTGACTCATATCAAAGTAAATGACAATATATCTCTTTTAAAGCATCCTTGTACTAACGCATTATCTAATCTCTTTGCTTTATTAAAAAAAACAATAAAGACCCGTATACTTCTTCCTATTCCCATAAATACACATTTTATCTTCGTGTCTACGACAATCTATTAAAACAACAAACAAAATTTCTTTTTAAAACATATTGTTGCCAAAGCTTCAACTTACTGTAGAAAAGAACACATGCAATGTTAATCCAACTCTTAAGGGAACTTTTGGTCCTATTTTAACCTTTCTCACGTCCGTACGTGTAGTCCAACTTGCGGGAAACAATTTATCATTTGCACAATGAAAGAAATCGAAGATAGTAAATAAAATCAAGGCAAATATTAGCTTTTAATTATAATTTTAATAAATTTAAGAAAATGTTCAAATTTAATTAATATTTCATTGAATTAAAATATTAAGTGAATAATAGCTTTTAAAAAATTAGTCATATTTTGGAATAACTATTTCATGAATGACACAGTAGCAATTTTATGGCCTAAATGTTCTTTAAATTTAGCAGCTACATATTCTCATTATAATTCATTATTATCTATCCTATAATATATAATATTACTATATATAGTATACTATATAAGTAATAAATATATACATAATATATATTATACATATATATTACTATATATACTATAATATATAATACAATATATTATATTAAAGCTTATCTATATATATATATTATATTAATATATATATCATATCATATATAATATAATATATATATAATAATAATATATTTAATTATATATTAATATAATATACTAATATATATATAATTAACATACATATATATATATATAATTCACCTAAATATATAAGTATATATATATATATATTATATATAACTGAATAATCTATACCTATTATATATATATGCTCGAATCACTTCCACGTGACGCAAGCTATAGGACGCCACTGAAATATAATATATATTATAATATATTATATATATATATTAATATATTATATATATAATATAATACTATATAATGATATATATACTATATAAACTTATATATATATTTATACTATATAATATATAAATATATATATATATAATATAATATATATATATAAATATAATATATATATATATATTTTATATATATATATATTGCATAAATCACTTATTCATAGTTTTTTTCCACTCTCATTCTATTTTTTTTAGTATGTCTTTACATTAATCATTTAAGAATCATATTAGCGGTGCAACACTTTGAAGGTTAGAATGAGATTACCCTTTGCCTCCTTCCACCTTTCCCCACAAAATAAGAAGCATTCAAACTCTTTTCCTCTTTTTTTTTTTAGCCAATCTGATATTCATTCAGAACCAATTTGCTACTTTTTGTCGGTCAATTTAAATGAAGGTATTTCAAATTATAAGGTCAAGTAAAGACAAATTTTATTAAAATATTTCAATAGTTTTATTTCAAGTTATTATTATTTACTTACTTATAAATTAATTTACCAAAAATACTACTACTACTATACTACGTACTACTACCTACTTACTACTACTACTACCTACTACTACTAACAACTAAAGTAATAATAATAATAATAATATAATAATAATTAATAATGAATATATCATAATAATAATAATAATAATAAAATAATTAAATAATAATAATAATAATAATAATAATAATAATAATAATAATAATAATAATAATAATAATAATAATAATAATAATAATAATAATAATAATAATAGAAGGGGAGGCAGATAATAATTAATAATAATAAGTAAATAATAGTAATAATAAATATTGAATAATAATAATAAATATAGAAATTTAGTGCCTGTGAAATTATTTGTTAATGAATATTTGCAAATTTTTTAAGGGTATAATCCGAATATAGGGTATATCGGAAGAAGAAATATAGGGTATATCGGAAGGGTATAAGGAATCGCTTCATGATTCATTTTCTTAAGAACTATTCTAGAATAGAATAATCCGACAGCTTTTTCAACTCTTTTTTTTTTTCTTTTTTTTTTAATATTTGCCTTGGCCACTTCAAGCATCATCAGAGACGTAGTCTACTATACTAAATAAATAACCAATATAAATAAAAATATAATGAACCAAATAAATGTTATAAATATAAATATGTGAAACAGCAAATTTAAAAGATTAATATCTATCGTTAAATCTAAAATCTTAAATTAATAATAATATCAGTAGAGAGATTCTACACAGTGAAGCTCAAGAAGATGTTCAAAAAAATTTCAATTCATTAATTTGTATTGATTATGCTGGTTGTGTTTATTGATTAAAAGCGACTCAGCCAGCCTCAATTCGAAAATATTTCCTGCTCTGTGTAGTATGTTAAAATTGGAAATTCCGAGATTGGATCGAGATTGCTTACTAGTTGATCTATGTTGTCAGACAAAGTTTGAAGAATTCGTAGTATACCGACTGTAGAGAGCCGATTACTTCCATCTTTATACATTCCAAATGGAATGACTCACATTCTCCCCTTACTCTCTTTATTTTTTTCGGAAAAACATAAATGAAGTATGAATAGAGTTGATATAGTTTAGGACATCATTAGGGTTTGAGTTAGATGTGGACTTGACGTGATATTTTGTTATTTCCTTTAACCTTCACTATCTAAGTTATAACCATCCTATTACTAGTATCGTGATCTCTCAAAAAAAGTCTAATTATACCTCCATTTCTGTCTGTTTTTTCATCAACCATTATTCTTATTAATAATAGATTTGTGAAATTTTAACTAAACGACAACTTAAAGAAAAGGTAACTTATGAAATTCTACATCAAGTCTCAAGAATAAATTATCAAATATCAGTACAATGACAATAGGAAATTTTGAACATCTTTTGAGATTGACTGGGTAGACATCTCTTCAACTTCTCATATAAATGTTGTTTTATAGATTTAAATTAACCATACCTACAGTCCTTTCAAATTTTTGTCGGATTATTTTAATTAAAATAGCTATTAATTTTGGTTAACAAAATTGTTAATTATCAAATAGAAATTCTATTCTGATGATGTTCTGAAGTTGCCAGGCCCGAAATATTAGAATAATCCTTAAGAAATCAAACATGAAGCTATGACACTTTAGGACAATTGGAAAAGGCGTGAAGAGCTCAAATACTACTACTATCTACTACTACTACTTACTTGTAACTACTACTACACTACTACTACTACTCACTACTACTGCTACAACTATACTACTGCTACTAAATAATATAATAATGAATAATAATAATAATAACAGAAATAATAATAATAATCAATCAATATATAATAATAATATTTTAATTAATATTGAATAATAATAATAATAATTTAATAGTAGTTAAATAATATTAATAAAAATAATTGCCTTAAAATATAATACTAAAAAATAATAATAATTCACTAATTCACCTAATAAAATAAAAGTAAATAATAATAAATAATAATAAAAATAATAATAATAATAATAATAATAATAATAATAATAATAATAATAATAATAAAAATAATAATAATAATAATAATAAATAATAATAAATAATAATATAATAAAATAATAAATAATAATAACACTATATCTATAATACATATATATAATATACGTATACAGTTATCAAAAACTATAACTAAAATTATTATATATACTAATAATATCATATAAGCTATATATATAACATATTAGTATAATATATAACCCTGTTCTGCGTATAGCTTTATAAAATAATACTATACAAGTATATATATAACGATATAACTATATATTAATATATATTATATATATAATAATACTATTATATATATATATAGATATTACACGATATACATATATATACATGTATATGTAAAAAAAATTAAAAAGATTAAATAATAATATTCTATATTATAATATACTATATATATAACATATATACTATAATTAATATATATATACATAATATATATATATATATATTATATATCATATAATATATTCTATGATATATAGATATATATATATTATATATATAATATATATATATATATTATATATATATATAAATATATACTATATAGATTTCATATATATATATATATATATATTAGACTATATATATATATATATAAAATATATATAATATTATAATATATATATATATATATATTGTAAAATAAATAATAACGGATCTAAATCAATAAACGCACTGTATACGTTATACGTCATCACCTATAACGTATATATACATTATATTATATATATAATATTACTACTCTTATATTCAATATAATAATATATATATATATACAACTATATATACAATAAACTCTACTATTACTGTATATAATAACACATATATATGAGTATATATATATTATACTATGATAAGTTATCACTATCTATACATTTTAGTCTATATATATCACGTATAATATATATCTACTATCTATATAGATATATATAGTATATATATAATAAAGTATATAATGTATATAAATATATATATTGATATATATATTCATAATAATCCACGTCCAATTATATAATATATATATATATATATACTACTATAATACTAGAATATATATAATATATATATATATATAATATACTTTATATTATATATTTACTATTATACTAATATATACATATATACTATATAATATATATATATATAATATATAATATACTTATATATACTAAATATATATATATATTATATATTACTTAATATATAATATTATAATATTAATATAATATAAGTAATTATATAATTTAGTCATATATATATAATATATATACATATATATATCATATATATTTATATTTTAATCTATATTATAAAAATGAAAATTTAAATGGAAGAATATATATTTATTATATATATTATCATATATATATAGAATTAATAAGTTCATTATCTGATACTATTCACATAGACTATAGTTCATACTAATACTATACGTTACTATTAGTAAGATGGATACACAAATTATCGGTAAAAAATTTAGGTATCTGATCACACACTAGGCAAATAATAAGAAAAAGCTCGAATTAAAGCAGATGCTAATCATGCTTAGTATTGAGCTCTGGCTTCCTGTATGTGTTTTTTACTTAAATATCTTGTATCTAAGAAACATAAGATTACAAACTTAAATTCAAAAAGGCGGACTTAAATAAAATATTAGTATTCCTATTGAAAATTAGTTTAGTGGTGTAAAAAAATATTAGTTATTGTATATAGTTGTAATTTTGTACAAATAAACATTTTACTGTCTAAAGCACCTACAAATGAATCATAAAGACTTAAGGTGATGCTGAAAATACATCCATTTTCCCAAATTGCAAGCGTCCAAGACGTCTTCTCATCGATTTATCGTTCCGTTCCAAATATTCCATGGATTCGTCTTCATGTTTAATTCCCGATTCAGAATCCTTAATCGTTCAGGTTCAACCGGTTGATTGAGAGAGTACTACCTAAGTCTTTAAAGTCCCCAAAGTTAATTAAATCAGAAAGATTTAAGGTCGGTAGACCTATGCTTGTCGCCCACAAAATGGTGTGGCAACCCGACGCCCTTTCCATGATTGTGAAAGGTCTCATTAGTGTTCACGAACTTCAGAGCACTAAAGTGTTTGCGCATAAGCCCCTATCACCTGCCATAAACACATGTTTTGCGCGACTGAAGTGGTACTCATTTAAACAAGGTACGGATTCATGTTTCAACAAAGTTTAGTAGATTATGCATAAGCCTGCGGAGAAGCTCGAACATAAGTAACAGATGATCATGTAAAATCCTAGCCCAAACTGTTACCTGAATCAAACTGATTGTGACGATTCGGTTAATGATGAGGATACTCGTCCTCAACAAATCGGTTGGATATTCCTGCTTGGTAATCAAACTTGTCTTGTGCAGGAACTATTTGCAGCTGCACATCCAAACACTAATGCATGTCAGGCTCATAGAGTAATGAATACAATGGTTAATTAGCGTTCCATATTCACGAAACGAAAGGCACAACACGTAGAGAGCACGCACAAGTCAATGGAGTTAACATTGTAATATCGTAACACCAAAAAAGTACAGTGCATATTTACTGAATACAGTAAGTTGTTGTTTTGGTACAACAATGTGTGTAACATGTTTAATGGAAAGAGTACGCTGTTATTGTGGCAAGGATTTTTTATTTTAAATAGAGAATTTTCCAATTACGAAAATTTACATTCTCCCTTATTAAATCGTATTATTATTAAATGTATCCATTATTCTGCGTTCTTAACAACAATCAGGTGTTTTTGCGTTCCTATACATTTTAACTTAAGTCTATTCGTTCATTGGAACGCCCTCAAATTTTATAGTAAATTTGGATACTTCCTTTTCTCGTCGCATAGCCACTACACACAACAGTTACTCATCCCAAAATAAGGGTATGTAACCTACCTTGTTATCTGAGATACATAATATTAAATAAAAAACCAACAGACAGCCAGACGAAAATTAAGCATTTGCTTCAGGATTTCTATGCTTTAACCTTTATTTTGCATTTTCTTCCAAAATATTACCAGTTAATTGGAATCACTGATATATATAATATATATAATATAATTACTAACATAAACTTATTATATATATATAGATACTATATATAAATATAAATCTATAGTAAATATATACTAATATATATATTATTCTTTCTTATTATATAAAACTTATAATTAATTTAAATATATATAATATTAACTTCGATATATGCTATATATTACATATACATCATAATAAACTAACCCATAATAAATATAAATTATATATAGATATATATATACAGTAATTATTATAATACTAATAATAAAATCGATACATATCGATATATAATATTATACTAGTACTAAACGGTCAACCCTAACTAATATACTAATATATATATGTATTATATATAATAATTATCATATATATATATATTTACTAGATTTATAAAACTATAATATACATTATTATAATTTACTACATTATATATATTATTATATAACTATATCTTATATATATATATCTTATATATAGTATACATGTCGTATTAGTCTTATTAAAATTACCCTCTATATCTATGAATTGTTACGCTAAAGTATTTATATGTAATTGATCATTTACTTTAATATATTCACAATATATGTATCTATTAATATGATTGCAGATATTCAAATTGTTTTAAATTTAGAGTTATGAAGCATATTGGACATGAGAAATGCAAGGTTCGCATACGTATATATAACATTTCACCTATATATATTCACTATATTATATTAGACCATCAATATATTAATAACATATTATACTATCCTACTAATATACTATTATTCATTATAGATATCTCCTACTATAATGAACTAACCATATACATTATCGCATAATATATATATATATAGTTCATAAATCGACGAGTGAGGTCATATCCGAGGGACTTCCGGACAGGTCCATGCGTTAGGACTATGCATATCGTCCAATATCTAAAATTCAGAGTGTAATTAATTTTTATATAATCGTCGCTTCCAGGAACATAAATCTCGTAAGTAATTTAGTAAAACTAAACTTGGAAAAGCCTATCAGAAAAATAAGCTAAACCTTAGAATTTCTAGCAAATTTCTCGAGAAGATGAATGCTGTAAGCGTAATTTGATCCTGACCTGAGCATACTTTCGAAAATGCGTACCAAGAAATTAACAAAATTCCAAAAATACTCAACCCATGGCATTTCTCCTATTACCAAAACCCACAGACTATTATTATCTGCCTATCATCCATCTTTTACTTCTATCATATTTCGATTATATTCTAAACTCGATCTTAGCACCTAGGAGCGCAGTACTCTTTAAATCATTCAAATTGAATATTATATATTTTCCCTGCAATGTCTAAACGAACAGTGTTGTAATGTGACATTAGAGAAGAAAATAATTGCTGTAGCATTGTATATTAAGAAGATCTCGAAAGCTCAATGAGATTAGTAACAACATGAATAGGGTACTTATGGAAGAATAATGACATCAATTAGGACATGATCGATTTCTCCATAAATAGCAAAAGACGCGCACTATTTCTTAGTTCGCACGCACAATTACCCAACAATTATATCTTGTTGCAAATACTGGCAAATATCTTTACCCATTCTACTCTCTTGCATAGCGAAATAGCTTTTCAATCATTAGACTTCTGCAAACATAACCTACTTGATCAAATATACGTATGACATGAAAGCACTTTATTGGGGCTTGCCCTCCTACTACACATACTATCGAAATATTGACATCAAAAAGCTCTCGAATCATGAAACACGGACTTTGCTCACTCTCACGCCCTGCAATAAATTTATACAACTGTCGTAGGTATGATGATTTGTATTCATCATAAATCTATTCCCATTTGTTTTCTTTAGAAATTTGAATATTAACCTTCCAACTTATAGATATACTCAGCTAACCTTTAATATATATAATATTATATAATATAATTATTATTATATATATAGCTATATACTTATATATTATATACAAGATTAGAGTGAACTAATACTTATTATATTATATAATATCATAACTAATCAATGTACGTAATAAAGTATTATCTAGACGTATATATATAAGATTATATACTATATCTACTTTATAATTATATATCTATATATATATAATACTATATATCATAGATAATAGATATACTAATAGTAATATATACTATACTTCTATGTTTACTGATAAAGAAACCGAAATTTCCTGGCCCCTTCCCCGAAAAAAAAATTAGTAACCCATTGCTATGTATCACTATAGTATATTACCTATATATTATTAATATATATAATATATATATCATATAATATATATATATATTACCACTAAATACTATATATATATATATATCTAGATATACTATATACTGTAAGTTATATAACTATTACTATATCATATATTCAACTATACTAATAATATAATAACTTAATATATATATAAATATATATTTATATATATTATGCCTACTTATAATACATTGATATATATCTGCATACGAATATATACTAAATTATATAATATATATATATACTTACTTATATAATAAATATATAAACTATATATAATTCTATATATATATATATATACTATATAATATCTTAAGTATATATAATACTATAACTCTATATAGATATACGTATTAATATATATTAGTTATATGTATTATATATAGAGACGAGATAGAGAGACGCAGAAGAAGCGATACTAGTGATGACGAAGATAATCGACGAGAAAGAGACGAGAAAAGAGACGTCGAGAGAGAAGAGAACGAGATAGACACCGACGAAAGAGAGAGAGATTGAAAGAGAGAGAGTCAGAGAGAAGAAGAGAGAGAGGGAGAGAGATGAGAAGAGGCGAGGATAGAGCAGAGTAGAGATGTATTAAACAAAATATTATATATTATAGTAATATATGACTATATATATAATATCATAATAGAGTATATAACATATAGGTAGTATATACTCACTATACTATATATATAATACCTAATACAAATATATATATATATAGCCTGTATATATATATATATATATAATATCTTATCAATATTTATATATATAATATAAAACTATAATAATCATATAAATATAGAATAATCATATATAGTATAATAATACTACTTATATATCTTACATCTGTCATAACATCACTACTATATATATGAATAAAAAAAAATAAATAATCAATATATAAAATAATAATCAATATCAAAAATATGCATAATAATGATAATAATAAAAATATAAAATCCATTAACATTTGAAAAATAAAATATGCATAATAATGATTTTTTATGATATAAACCAGAATAAGGATATAATAATATGATACTTAGATAATAATAATAATAATAGTATAAATATAATAATAATCAATAATAATATATATAAATAATCGAATACATAATATCTAGATAATCGGCAATAACTAAATGAATATAATAGTTTAATGTAAGGCACTTACCGGTAGCTGTTGATTCCGAATGATAGTCAAAATAATTTTATTACAAATAATAATAATAATAATAATTAAATATTACTTATCAAAAATAACAATAACACATTAATATCATAGAAAAAAAAACTAAATAATAAGATCATTAATAAATGATAATAATAATAATGATAATAATAATAATAATGAATTAATAATAATTAATTATATAATAATAATAATAATAAAATATTAATACATAATAATAAACAATACATAATAATAAATAATAATAAAACAGTAATAATAACAACCAATAATAATAAATCACCATAGTAATAACTAATATTAATACTAAATAATATTCAAGATTAATAATACATGGATAACAAATTTATTCAAATATATCTAACTATACATCTATATATAATATACTATATTCTATATAATATATATATAGTACTGCATTATTACTATATTATATATACTATTATACATATATAATTATACTACACCTAAACAAACTATGATACTAATCTATATACATAAATACGTTCGCGTGTATATGTTTAAATATGTGAAGTTTACCAGCTTATGTTTATAAAGCGTGTTAAAAATTATCTATATATTATACAAGAGTAAACTGTAGTAGCTGACGTAAGTTTATAACCATAATAATTGTAATTGCTTCTCTTTCCAATAGTAAATTTTGACGGGATTTAAATTATTGCGTCTCAACAATAAATAATTGTTTAAAGATATTAATAATTAAATAAAAATAATAATAATACTACTATATATACTAAAATAAATAATAATAATATAATAATAATTAAATAATCAATAATAAAATAATCTAATATATAATAATAATAATATAATAATAATAATAATATTAATAATAATAATAATAATAATGATATGAATAAATAATAATTAATTAATAATAATAATAATAATAATAATAATAATAATGAATATTATTCATTAATTATATTATCTATTATTATATATCATAATTATTATTATTATTATTCATTATTATATAATATTATTATTTATTATTTACACACCCTATATGTATTAATTATATTAATATTATATCATATTAATTATATATTATTATTATATTAATTGTTACTATCTAATATTCATATTTTATATTATTCACATTTACTATTTTTAATTTCTATTCATTATATATTGGTTTATACATATCTACAAATATACATATATATATATATATATATATATTATACATATATATAGTATAATAATGATAAAATATTAATTATATAAGTAACTATATACTTATATATATATTAATATAAGTATAATATTATATAATCTATGCAGTAATAAGGCAAAGCTCTTTGAGGGGAAGAGCGTTGAAACTCGTCGAGGAAGGAAAACGAAACGAAATACAATCAATGGGCGGAGCTCCTACCCGGGAAAACTTTGTTTCCCAAAAATAAGACTCAGCGTCACTATTATATAGTATATAGTTATATATCATAGTCTATACATAGTATATAATACATATATATGAATATATATTATTATATATATATATAATAGTTACTATATAATATACTAATATATACCCGTATATATATATAATATACTACTATATATATAGTTAATAATAATTATTACATATAGTATATTACTATATTACTTACTTAGTACTAGTATATATATATTATTAGTAATAGTACTATTATTACTATAAAATACTATAATAATATATTATATATATATAATAAATATAATATATAATAATATATACTATATAGAACGTAGTATATATAATTATACACGAATATTATATATACTATATATAATTAATTATAGTATACTCATATAATATGTTTTGGGTTTTCCATATATAATATATAATATTAATAATATAATACTATATATATATATATATATATATATTATATATTAATAACCCCTATACTAGATATCATACTTAATAAGATATATACTACTAGTCAAAAATAACGCACATATAGAATATAACTACATATTTATAACAAATATAATATATACCCGAATAATATATATAGCGTATAAAACTACTCCTTATATATCTACTATAAGTATCCGACTCAACCTGTGCCTTACCCTACCGCATACTAAGATACCCATATCATAACTATATCAGTTGACATACTAATATATCATATCCACATATACTATATATATATATACTAATATATATCTACTATATATATATAATTTATATACTAACTCTTATATATATATGAATTATAATATATATATATTATGTATATTATATATATTATTTAATATATAGGGAAGAAAAGAGACGACAAAGAGAGCAAGAGACTAGACACTAACAAGAGGACGACGAGATGCAGAGAACCAACCATACAACACTTACAACTATATACTCTTGCACTTATCATGTATATAGTATAATATATATATACGTACTATATCATATAACATACGACTACAAATATTATATCATATCTAATACTATAACTATAAATATATAGAATATACTATAAATATACTACCTAATATATAATAATGAAGAGGTATAGTCCTTTAACTTATAAAATATATATATACTATCATAATAGACTATAGTCACTAATTCACTATAATATCTATACTATAATATATATATTATAATACTATACTATAAAAATATAATATATATTATAATAGTATATATAGTATATAGCTTACATATACAAAAAACGTATATTATTTATATAAATATATATATAATAAATATATATATATAATATACTAAATATGAATAATAATAACTACTACATATATTACTAACGTACGAATGAAGTATAAAGTTGAACGGATTACCGGGCGGGCCGCATCGGCTACACAAACCGCCTGCATGCAAACCACTCAACAACAACCGAAGGCGCCAACATCGCTCAGCTCTAGCGGAGTATGTGATCAGGCGCTCAGCGACGAGGTACGCCCGACTCACCAGCAGACCCCGCAGGTCCACCCAACCTTACGAAACCTACTGTCAACGCCTACAACGCCAACGACAGCACAACCCAGTGCAGTATCCGACCACCACCAGCGCACAGAAGTCTTACGGCACTAGCCCCAATGCTCACAAAGGCACGTGACACGTGCCTCATATCGCGCACTACGCTCGTCCCACAACACAACACAGCATGGTCAACCCGCCGGCCCGCGACGCCTTTTACTGGTCTCAAAGGCGACCGGCGTCACCATGTGCAGTCTATACTAATACATCATCCTTACACACTCCCACGTCGTGCCGCAGCCTCTCGGCGAGTAGCTGAGTAGCACAAGTAGCGTAGTAATCTCCTGCAGGACGGACGCCACGCTGGAATGCGCGCTTTTAAATCCTCTGGTTCCGAGAATTCGCTTTCTAACTCAGACGTCCAGTTTCCGAGCTTGCTAACTGGTCGAGATAAAGTGATCTCTTTCCTATTGCCCCCGTTCATTTCTGAACTAGAATCCCATAATCTCACCCACTGACGCAATCACGACACTACCGTCCTCGATACACACCACCCTCTACTTCTGTTAAAAGCCGGTGAACCACTCGCTTATTATCTCCTGTCATCTTTTTTTTCAACAAAATGCCTCTGAAAAGAAATACCACCGGTGTAAAAACATAAAACTCCGAACCTAATTTTTCAGATTCAAGAAGCCACCGCACCATAACCCAAATAATTCGTATCCCAAGATACATCGTAGAGCCAATGTGCCGGTCAGGCTACACTCAAGCTTCATCCGTTAAACATATTTGGAGCCTCGGTGCCTGCCCCTCACCGCCATCCAATTTCGGAATAAAAATGCACAAATCTCTCCAAATCCCCCTCGCAGTTCCGCTAGAGAGTACGCTTTTTAGTCAGATTCTTGCTCCGAAAATGCTTTCTAATCAGACTCCGGTTGAAAAAATGCTTTCTTATCAGACTCGAATTCCGAAAACGCTTTTAAATCAGATTCCAGTTAGAAGCGATCATAGAAGTGTAAAATCTTTCTTCCTAATATCAATGACTCGATCGTATTTGTTCAGGATTTGCCATAGTCTTCACACTCTTGAGACATATATAACTTAAAAAACAAAATATTTGAAGAACAGGAATTCATTTAAAGCCAAACAAAACACTGTCAAATTCTCTCAGCTATCAAGGGACAGCCTAAACAAGCAAGTTAATAAATCCTTCTCTTTCTGACTTCTTTATTGTTGGACAATCTGCCCTGCCATATGCACATGAAACACAACAGGAACACCATCTATTTTCTCAATCAAGGCATCGAACAAAAAAAAATCACCGGTTTTAACAATACATCAAATATTCTAATCGGATATTAACCAAATCATTAATCTCGTCAAATGTTGAAATTTAGGACCAGAAAAATCATCTCGACTTTCTAACCTACGAGCCGCTGTTTCTACAAATTGTTCTCGGTACCCATCGCAACTCTCCGCTGGACAGTCCTTCGATAATGTGTCGAAAAATGTCCTTAAGCGGAAAACAAGGCCCGCGTAATTTCTTTTTCAGAAGTGCTATAATCTTATTTATTCTATAACAACACTGTGGTTCTTTCAAACTAAATGGCGTAAATTATATTGCGCACTCACTAACATAAACCCCTATAAAACACCAACATAATGTGAAAATTCATTTAAAACACAAATCCGTCACCCATTTAAACGACATCCGCCTCACAAATACCGTATTAATAAATTGCCCTCTTTCTTGCTTGTTCTTAACCGAATTGACATATCCTTCTCATATGGCTATATAATACCACGCTATGTTACTCTCTCATCCTTCTCTCATAATCGCGGCGCTGAAACATTCCTAATTCTCAGCGAAACTTCCTTAATCCAACGCCTTATAGGAAGCTTCCAGTTAGCATTCCACTGAACTTCACTCACACCAATAACTCATCGCGAATGTAGAAATTTATTCTAATTTGTCCACCATACAAGTGGTAGATGCAGCCTGCCGCCCAACGTATCTTTTCAAAATGTGACTCTAGAACAAATTGGGAAAGTCTCTGACAAACCTATATAGTATCGTGAGATACACACGCGAGCGTACGCCCACCGCCTAAATCCGTTGCTAGTCAACGTCAGCTGTACACTCGCGTAATCAAAATTCTTCTTTATATTTTAATATAAAACAGGCTTCTTCACAAACTAATGAAACTTAAGTACCAATTTGTACTTCAGCCTAACCTGTCGCCTCTCAAGCTCGCTTTCTATCTGTACTCCTGTCTCATCTGGCTGCCCCTCCAATCCTCAATCGAAAACCATTACTAAAAAAATACATAATCCATTGACAATCTCTCACTTAAAAAACGTATCTCAATTAAGACACCCCTCGTCAAACCGTAAACACGTCTCGCTTAAAGTATCTCGCTTTACATTATGACAAATATGCATTTCCAAACACATGTAACAACATTACTTATCTATTTCACACCAAATGCTTGAAAAATACCTAGCCGTGTAAAAACTCAATTTAAAGACAACTTTACCCAACAATGAATCTCAAATGTTATGACAAATCATTAAAGAACAATAATACATCCGTCACTTTTCAATGGAGGTAGTCTAAATTTGTAATAGAACAATAGAGATATAGAGCTATAAGAAAACAACAGAAACTATACTAACACCTCTACCACATCGTTCTCATCCGCTGTCATATCTCTTAAGATATATATTAGTAACTGCCACTCAAAACGCTGTAATGTGTCAGTCAACGGTCCGAATAAAAGCCTTCCCTCCATTTGCCGCGAGTCGACCGTGCCATAATTCCACCAACTATAGAAATATTTAGGCTCCTGCACCTAGACCCATTGGTGGAAAACAATCGTAGCTACGCCCACACCGTCCAGTGTAGAGAATTATATACGGGGTCTGATACAAATGTATCTATACGCACATCACTTATCATATATTTTCTACGCGGACCTCTCTCTCCTACGCTACTAGCCTGCGAAGAATCTGTCCTCCCACTACACTAATTACGTACAAGCTCTATCCCGTCTCCCTGTGCGATATATGCAATCCGTCTCTCTCACGTGATATTGTCTCTCTACGTCAAATGACACGCCACCTATTCGAAACATCTAATACCGTAGAAGAGAATACAACAACACAAAAACCCTCAATCCCTTGAAGATTTACAAAATTTAATTTCCATGCACAGTCGATGTTTGAAATTTAGCGCTGAAAAAATGCGTCACTTTCTCAACTGGAGTACCTAACATTTTGTAAAAATGCTGAAAATTCACAGAAAAAGCTCGCGTTTAATTTTAGTCCTCGAAACAGTTATTTACATTTTTTTATTTCTCTAAAAACACACGGCTATTTCCAGCACACTAATTGTAAATATCTTTGGTGTAACGAAGGACTACTATAGCAAATATCTCGACAATATTGACAAATTTTCATGTAAAAAACTGTCCAATATCTAACGCGACCACCTACAGAACTATATCCACAATTCTCCTATGTCTCGCCTCTTAGTTGAAAATACATCCTCTGCCCACTCTCTCTGTCCAAACTATCAGGAAACAACACTTAATCATCAATTTATATTAAAGCGCCTGAAAATCCCGTCTTAAAAATCTCCTACACATTTTAAGACACATTACCCAAAAAATTTCAAATGTTGTGAAATTTACGGAAAAATCCGTCTACTTTTAAAGGCAGTTCTAAAGACCTAAGAGAGTGCAGTGAATCATCCCGCTAATGTGAGAAATTTAACCGAAAACCATCGTTGCCCGACTTTGCGATATTACTACACCGCAATGTATCTAGAAGACTATAGGTTTTCCATCAGTAGAAATGTACATATTGTTTGTTATCTGAGAAACAGCTCGGAAAGGTTATCTGATTCCCAACTTCCTGCACTGATAAATTACATTTAAACAAACACTGTTTATCAATTCTGATAGCGGGGACACCAGTAAAACCAGACTTTACACGAAAATCCTGCCTCTTTGGCTGCTTTTTTGAACATTGCTTTCAACATGATCGCAACCATAGTTTATTATTGATTCGTACTCCGCAAATAGACTTGACATCGGTATCCGTTCTCACAAACTAAAACTTATAACCGAAGACCCAAATGAGATTTCCGAAGATATGCGGCTATAAACTTCAGTCAAGAAAATTTATTGCGAAAACAAAATCGTGAACTTATAATAGAGAGTTCTAATACTTCTGTAATGTCGTGAAAACATTTAAGCATAAAGCCCGTTAATTTTAGAATTTACAAACTTTTTTCATGTACAAACAGCGTGTTCATGATTCACAACGATACATGAACACATACCGTTTGTGTTATATTCTAAAAACAAATTACTTTGTAAAATTTCATTAACCACAAAACACCGTCAATAATTTAAGACCTAAAACATTATTTAATAAATTCACTTTTTGGTCTTTTATGACTAATCTGCCACTTCGCTGCTCTAACAGAGAACCCATCACCATTTCATTTTTCAAAATCCTGCTTGACAGCCTATCATACCACGCTGCGCCTTCGATTAAAATCTCGCTACACTCATTTACAGATTTACCAAATAACTTTCACAATTGTTGCGAATCGGTTTAGAAAAATCGTACTTTTAAGAGTTCTAAAATTTTATAAATGTGAAAATTTTAAGAAAAAAAGGGGAAGTAATTTTAGAAGTTAAACATTTTTACTTAATTTTCACAGGTTGCCACAACTAATGAAATATTTGGTATATAAAAACAAATATTGAAATTTCAGTACAAAACGTCAATTTAAGACACCTAAAACCTCATTTAATACAATTCCACTTCTCCTCAGCTTTTTGAAATTGCATTTCAATGGAGCAACACATTAGTTTTTTCAAATTGCTTGAACTAATACTGCGTTCTAGAAAACTCAATTTTGAAGACATTAACCACTAATAATCACATGCAATCACTCCCCAATAGTCTGAAATTTCCAGGAAAAAAGAATCGTCGACTCTTAACGAGTCTAAAATTCCTGTAATGTGGATAACAATTCTATAAGCCCCAAATCGTAATTTAGAAAGCCGTTTTAAAATTTTTCTTATTAAAATCAGTTTTTCAAAACTTAATTGAAATTGATTACTAATTATATAAAACAGACCTATTGAAAATTTCATTAAAAAGACGTCATTTAAGACACCAAAAACTATGTAATAAAATTACACTTTTTTGGTCTTTTTTTGACCTTTTGTCCATTTTGAACTTCACAATTTCTATTTTTTTTCAAATGCTGAACTATCAGATACCAGTTGTAAAAACTTCACATATTTTTAAGTATCTTTAACCACAGAATAATTGTTCAAATGGTTGAAACAACAGGAAACATCGTACTTTTAAGATTCTAAATTTATGCAATGTGATAATTTAAGAAAAAGCGTATTTATAGAAGTTAAAATTTTTTTTCCATACGTATTAGAATCACAACTAATAGAATATGAGACAAACAAACAAATATTGAAATTTCCATTAAAAAAAGGTCAATATCCTAAGCGAACCACCTGAGAACTCATTAATAAATTCCTTTTCTGCTTTCTTTTCGAAATTGGCTTTATACAAGTGAAACACGATTATTTTTTCAAATGACTGAACCATCTCCGTTAAAAACTCAATTTTACCAGAGCCCAGAGCCTAAAGATTTACCAAATATTTCAAATGTTTGCAAATTCTAGTGGAAAAATCCGTTACTTTCTAAGCCGCTCTCCCTAAAATTGTGTGAGAGCGTAAGGGAACATTCGCATAAGAAATAAAGCTATATTGAGAACGTTAAAATTTATTTTTCTTCTTGAAGCATTTAGTGAAACTAATTGAACATTGGTATGAATTATCAAAAACCAACAAAATATGTGGAATAGATTTCAGTGGAGCGAGAGAGAGAGCGTGCGCGCGTACATAATCATCCAGAGACACTCCGTATCTAAACATACAACTTATATCTACAGCCTAGCTTTGAAATTGCGAATTTCAATTGTTGCCTTGATAGAAGCCTATCTCTGACCAGTTTTTTCAAATGATGAAATACCCGTTCAAAAACCTGTCATCGGCAAGCTACAATAATCACATTTACAAAGAATTGTTGAAAGATTGTATATATCGGGAAAAAGCTTCGTCACTTTTAAAGAGTTTCTACGAATAATACTGTATGATTTAGCAAAGGTAGGAGCGAAAAATTACAAACTTTGGGCGTCACATTTAGCAACGTTTATTAATTTTTGTGTGTGAGTGTGGGAAGAGCGAGGTTTTACGACAACGCACTTGAATATTTGGTATAAGTTATAAAACAAAATATTGAAAATCGTTCATTAAGAACCTAAGTAGAATTCACTTGCGTATCAACTTAATTCCTCTAGCCATTTCTATTTTTTGTCGCTTTTTTTGAAATGCATTTTCAATATAGAACCAACCACACCTCTAATATTAGACCAACTTTAGTTTTAAACATCGCTCGGACACAAATCCCGCTTAACAAACCCGTCACATTTACAGATGTCGGAACAGCCAGAAGAGTGAGCGCGAAAATCTTATCAAATAAGATATATTGGAAATAATTAGGAAAAACAATAATCTTCTTAATTTCAAAAGAGTTCTACTCAAGTGTTATTCACAGTTAAAACACTGCATTTCCGACACACGAAAAACTCGTATGAATTTTAGGCAACTGCAGAACTGATCAATAACTACTTATTATTCAAGAACAACTGTTTTCTCAATCCAATCTAACTGAAATCCAAACCGGCACAATTCAAATCCGCTTTTTGTAAATTCATTAATAACACCAATTGGATAGTTAAACCATTCATTCTCCGGTTTTGCTGTACGCGCTATTTCCTGTAGACAATCTGCATACTTTCAATTGAAACACCCCATTTATTTTTTTTCAGCACATGCTGAACAATTACCACGCGTTAAAAAAAGTAAAATGTGTAGCAACGAGTTATTATTAAAATTCTTTTCAAATTCTTGTAAATTTTTAGGGGAAAGTTCAGCTACTTTTAAGAGATTTACTTGAATAAATGTTAATTGTGAAGATTTAAGTAGAAACATTAAATATTCTTAGAAGAATTTTCGAGTTATACTCAAACATCGGCCTTTTCACCACTCATTAATAAAAGGTACTAAATAAAAATCAAAATCATAATGAAAGAAATTACATAAAAAAACGTCAACTTTAAAATATCTAAAACCTATTAATAAATTCACATTTGTCCTTGCTTTTTGAAAATTCGATCGGCCGCATCTTTACAAGATAGAAACACATTATTTCTTTCACCAAATCTGCCGAAAAATACCCAGCTTTTAACAAACTCAATTTTACTAGAGCATTACCGCAAATAATTTCCAAGCACAAGGATGTTGACCAATCTTGAGGAAGAAATCCCGTAACTGTTGAAGCCAGTATCTAAATTTGTAATTTTGAATAATTTAAGAATAAAAAAGCGAGCCAGAATTTACACACGTTAAAAATTTTTTTATGTCTAAGAAACAGGCGTTCGTTTTCACCAACCTATCACACATGAATAATATCTCATTTTGCAGGGAAATGCTAGCTGCCAAGCCACAAATGTTACTCACTAACAAACAAAACTTGTACAATTTCCCATTAGCCAAACATACCGGGTGCACATTTCAAGTGACACGCCTAATAAAACTATAACTAATCATTCAACCTTATTCGACGGCTTCTGCGGATACATTCGCATTTCCAAGAATGACAACCTACATTCATTTTTCAAAATGCCATGAAAATAGATATCCAGTGTGTACTCGAAAACTCTCCGAAGTCACTGTAGTGAACATCAACTCCCCTTATCCTCACATAGCTTTCATCACTGACTATCTCTAAAGTGTCTGACAATGAACTTTAAGGGAAATACAAAAGTCGTACTCTTTAAGAGGTTCCTAAGACTCTTGTCATCGGGTAGCTAAAGATTTTCAATCAATAACGGATCAATATTATATGGTTTCAATAAACCAATGTTTTAATCTTTACAAAGCAGGTTTTCCCAAACACTAATGAAACTATCCTTGGCTTATATATAAAACAAATATGAACATTTCCATGTAAAAAACGTCAAGGAAGGCACACCAAAACTATTAGATACAAGACCAATTTCTGGTTTTTCAGATTTATGTGGTGGTCAAATTAACACATGTTTTTGTGTGTTCGAATTAAATTTTAATAACATCATGTCATATTTTATAGATTTACCACATTAATACTTGATTGTACTCGCAGTGATAATTTGATGAAACAATCCTACAAGCTAACAAGAATATTCTAAAAAAACCATTCACTCGTAGAATGTGAACAACATCCTATCCAACTCGATCACTGAGATAGGCACCAATGCATAACTAACCACTATCAGAGGATGCCAAGAACCGGCACGTCCACCGTCCAACCATACAACGTCATCTCATAACAACCTCATACTACCTACAGTACGCTAGCCCCTGCACAAGACGACCTCTATATCGACGTAGGTATGGCTGTCCTTCATCAATTTCTTTCACATGTAACAACCAGGCCTCTTCCTTCACGACGCCCACTCACGTAACTGAAATATCTTCCGCGTCCGGACTTCCAGTATGAAAAACAAATATCGAGAAATCAATTAAAAAATCGTCCAACTTAAGACACCTAAAACCCCTATTAATAATATTCTCTTTCTTCTGGCTTTTGAAAATCTGCATTGTCAATGAAACGAGAACACATTTATGCTTTTCAATAACTGAACCATTCCCCCGCGTTACAAATCCCTTCCAATAATCGTTTCCAACGCAATCTCAACACATAATGTCGTGTGCACGAACTGTTGAAATTTTCTAGAGAAAAAAATATCTGCTCTAGCTTTAAAGGTGAGAATTCATAGAACATTCATAGCACTTGTACCATGTTAAGAAAATTTAAGTGTAAAATCTCGTTAATGCGCTTTAACCGAACGTCTAATCACAACTCTCTAATATCATCATTATACCAAGCAAAGCTGTCTTTCACAAAACTCACACTGAAACTATTGTCTCTGTTGGCTTTATTAAAAAAGCAAATCTAATTCCTGATAATTTCATTCTAAAAAAACGTTCAATATTAAGACACCTTTAACACATATCTATATCATTAATTCTCTATTTTGCCTGCCGTTCTGCGCAAAATTGGCAACTCTTCAATGAACACATTTTTTTTTCCAACAGTTGATCCTGAAAATAGGACAATTAATACTAATTATAAGATTACAAAATTGACATTTTGTTGAAATGTAGGAAAAAATCGTACTTTTAAGGAGTTCTAAATTTGTCTTTATATGTTTAGCATTAAACATTGCCTTTAAAGAAAAAAAGACGTATAAGTTTTCAAGCCACGCTACCCAGTTAAATTTTTTCTGTATTTACCGTTCTTTTCGACAAAACAGAGTCTTCACAACGTAATGAATGACTATTTGGCCTATAAGTCCCTGTGTTACTAAATACGCAAATACTTGACGAGAATTTCATCTTGTAAAAAATAACGGTCGAATTTAAGACACCTACAAACAATTAATAAATTCAATTTACTTCAGCAGAGAATGAAATTCAGCATTTCAAGTGGACACAGTTACTCGTCTTTCTAAAACAGTATCCTGTAAGCGTGACAAAATTTAACGAAAAAGACGCCTCGGAATTTTTTAGCAAGTATAAAACTCATCATTCTTATTTAAAAAACATGTTTTCACAAACTAATAAATATTTTATATAAAAACAAATATTGAATCAACATAAAAATTAAAAAACGTCAATTAGACACCTAAAACTATTAATTAATTCTCCTTTCTGCTTTTGCTTTTTGAAATTGCGATTCAATGAAACACCAAATTATTTTTTTCAAATGCTAAAATCCCCGTAAAAAAACTCAATTTTTAAGAATTACCAAGATTAATTTCAAATGTTGAAATTTTAGGAAAATCTGTCGTACTTTAAGAGTTCTAAACTTGTGTTGTGAAAATTTGAGAAAAAGCCAAGGGAAAAAGCCCGTTAGCTTTTAGCAAGTTAAAATTTTTTCTATTAAAACAGTTTTTCTGTTCTTTTAATAAAACAGTTGGTACTCAAATCACTGAAAATTGCCAAATTTCATTAAAAAAAACGTCAATTTAATCAGGACCACCAAAAATCAACGGATAAATTCATCTTTTCTGCTAATTTATCTACTATATTTAGTAAACAAAACACATCTATTTCTTTCCAGAATGCTGATAATACCGTTAAAAACTCTGAATTTTAAGATTTACCAAAATAATTTTCATAATGTTGAATTTAAGTGATAACAAATCGTACTTTAAGCGGTTCTAAAACCCCTATTGTAGCATATTCGTGCCACAAATTCTAAGAAAAAAGCTGTTTACATTACTTCAGAAGCTTAACATTCTTCGTTTATATTCTCATCAATCTCAACAGGAGTTTTTCCACAACTACGTATCGCGAACCGTCCCCCAACTGATAGTTTTCTATCAAGGAGCTATCACTTAAAACAACACACCAAGCTCATCTCTGAAACGTTTCCACTTACGAACGAACCGTCAAGTTTTTGACACCCATAAAACCATATTAATCAAATTCGCTTTTTCTGCTTTTGCAAATGTGCATTCAAGAAGACAACATCTGATTTATAGCTATTGAAATGTTAATATACAGTACATAAAAGCATATATAAAAAAAGAACCAGTTTCCATAAATAAATTTAAAGAGTTGAAAAGTATTGGGCAAAAGAATCTCCCGTACGTTGTTAACAGAGTGATTCTAAATTTGTGTAGATTGGTGGAAAATATAATTTAAGGCAAAAGTGCCGTTCAACTTTTAGAAGTTCTAACTAAGTTCTTTATATTTAAACAGGGTTTATCACAACTACCATGAACATTATCTATGGTGTTACACAAATACACAAATATTGACACAGTGCTCTCTACTTAAACAAAACGTTCTAATCTTAAGCACACCTAAACAGATTCAATTAAATTCTCTCTTTCCCTGCTTTGACAATCCCTGCATTTACAACTGAAACTCACATTCATTTTTATCGCAAATGCACTGAACTACCAAATACGACGTTGTCGTGCTAACAAACTCAACTTTACTGCAGACATTGACCTCGACAAAATACGATCTGTCAAATGTTTGCAAACTATTACGGTAAACAACCTGCTGTTACTATGGATATGCACACAAAATTGCGTGAGAGAGCTTGCCACCAGCCCGAGCACGACAGATATATAATATAACCAACATCTACAGCGCACCAAAACCGACCGGTAATGTTAGAGTCCGTTAAAATTATCTTTATCCTCCAACGCACACACGATAAGCACGTCAGTCATTATCCAACACACCACCGTCATATATGCAAACGACTTTCACCAGCACCGACCAATCTTACTATCTCACGAGAACCCACAACATATCTCAGTCACCACTGCTCTCCCATCTCTCGCACATGCACTACCGAGACTCGCGTTCCCCACAAGACATCGATTCATCCGTCTCAGTCAAGTATACATCGCCAATAAACACCCGCATCCCTAACTTTATGAGCTCAGCCTAGACAACATCAGACTAATATCGCTTTTCTCTGCTTTTCTATTACCAAACTATGCATTTTCAACTGAAACCACACCATCTCAATCTTTGTCTTTGAACACACAACGGCATCAACTTAATACGTATTGACGTAGTATACGTCTGTGCAAATGCAAGATGCATTAACACTCGCGTTCGTGCCAACAACGCCATATACTGACCTCATACAATGTCCTTATCATTGACTATGTTCTCTGACCCAAGATGACCAAAACAATTTCAAAAAAAAAAAAAAAATGTGAAAATTTAGGAAAACATCGTTTACTCCTTGTGCAAGACCGTTGCTAAAATTCTTGTAATGCTGAAGAAAATCTGAGGAAAAAAAGGCGTTAAGCATGTATCTGCAGAACGTTAAATTTGTTTTGCTTAAAAGTAGAACTGGATAATGTGAAGTTATGGTATTATAAAAAACAATCAGTATTGAAGATTTCATTAAAAAAACCTCGAATTTAAAGGCACAACCTAAAAACTGTTGAAGTGAAATAATCTACTTCTTCTGCTGTTTTTGAAATTAGCACCTCTGGCAATGAATGACCACACTGTTATTTTTTTCTAACATGCCTGAAAATTTCACCGGTTAAAACAAACGTCAAGTCTTTAAGGCATTACCCAAATCAAGTCTTGCACCAATGTTTGAAATTTAGGAAAAATCGACTTTTTAAGAGTGTTCTACACATTTGTCAATGCTGAAATTTAAGCAAAAAGCCCGAATTTTAGAACCCCGTTAAAATTATTTATGTACACTTTATTAAACCACAGTGTTTTTCACAACTATCTGAATATTTGGTATGATCAAAAACAAAATATGTGCCCAAAATATTCCAATTAAAAACTCCACGTCAATTTAACGACACCCTAAAACCAATTAATAACTTCCTTCATTTCCTCGCTATTTGACGACACTTGCCCCATTGTCAATGACGAACACATTCGGTTTTTTCAAATGCCCTTGCAACAATACCCGTTAAAAAAGCTCCACGATTTTACATTGATTCAACCAAAATACATTCTCAGAATCGTTGAAAATTAGGAAAAAACTTCCGTACTTTTAAACAGTTCCTAATTTGTAAGTGCTGAAATCGTTAAGACGAAAAAGCGTACGATTTTTTGGATGAAGCTTAAATGTTACTAAAAACAGCGTTTCCACATATTAATGAAATATCCTGCGTATATAAAAATCATAATATTGAAATGCTTCATCTTAAAAACGTGCAATTTTTAACCGGACATGTAAAACATAAAAATCTCTTTTATCCTGCTCATTTGAAATCTGCCATTCATATGACCCAAACACATTATTTTTTCTGCAAATGCTGAGAGGAATAGCCCGTTTTAAAAACTCAATTTTAGATGTTACCAAAATAATTTCTGACAGTAACCTGCGTTGAAATAGGAAAGAATTCGCGTACTGTTTAAAGGAGTTCTTAAATTCCTGTAATCGTGAAAATTTAGGGAAAAAAGCGTAATTTTGAAGTTATAATTTTGTTATGTTAAACAGGTTTTCACAACTAATGAAATATTCTCGCGGCTATATAAAATAACAAACCTATTGCGAAATTTCATTCAAAAAACCGCTCAACCGTTAAGGAATCGAGATATTTATATAACAAATCGTATGTTATCGCTTCAAATGTTGACATTTCAAATGAAAAAAATAATGGAATTTGACCTGCAGTGTTTAATTAATGTGGTTTTAATATATGATGAGTTCGTTTTTCTTAGAAAGTGTTTATTATGTTTAGCCCAGTGAATATTTTTAAAAGTTTGAGAAGAAGTATGTTATTAAGATGAGATTTGAATAAAATAGAAGATATTATCAGGATAGCAGGAGTTTAGAATGATAAAGTATAAACGCTAGATAAGAGTTAAGGTTATGGGTGAGTGCAGGATCAATGATCAATGAGTTAGGTATCAAGTGAATGTATGTTAAAAACCATGGTGGAGAGCTAAGCGGAATGATATACGAGGAGAGTGTCTAGAGAAATTGTCTGAAATATTTAACGAATATTTGCGATGCCAGGAAGGGTGGCTGGGTGTTGCAGTAGATCAAATATTGCAGATGTATCAGCGTGAGACGTTGTTAGTACTCGAGTGGGTGATCTAAATAGTGCGTATAATATGACGCCGGATGCAATCGCCACCTTACATGACGCTGATGTTGTTACCTGTGCTTATGAATAAGTAGTGAGACTATGCCCTGGAATAAGAAAGTATAGATCTAAAATACACAAAGTGTTCAGGATGGACAATCTTAGGGGCATCGCTACACGGGGTGTGAAATAACTTGAGTTAAAATGAGGAACTGAAACATAGGTCAGAGAGGTTGTGCGGCTGAAGGAAATCGGGGGTAAACTCCCAGCGGAGAGATATAGAGGAGTAAGAATTATATTTAAATGTTCGACCCATATGGTGGGAAATTCTGTGTGTCTCATGTATGCATAGCAATTTGAATTGCAATATAAGGATTGAGTTTGGATAGACAGTTAGTTTTTGAAAGACGAGATTTGTAAATTAAAGATGTTACAAATGAGCTTTGAGACTGATCAAACCGACCCAGGCTGGAAACTTTGGAGCATCGAATAGATATAAAGGTTTTACTTGCATCCATTTATTTTATATAATTCGTAAAGCACATTGTCTTGCAAGAACATGATAAATAGAAGTAAGATGTAAGCCAGAAAGCAGATGCCTAATTTGACATGAAAAAGGTATTGGCATTCTATAGATCTACCGAGAGCCTGAATGGCGCAGCAGCGGTTGTGTGTCCCATGCACCCGGCGGTATGCGTTTGTGGCCCACCTGGGCCAAGGGCATGAACACTTACACTGACGACTTTGACCCATAGTGCTTAGCTGCGGAGCGTCCACGTCGACCTGAAGTCCCCGTGAAAGCTAGTATTATCAGGGTGGCATTTTCTGACTGTGTGACGAGTCCTTACTATATGATAATAAGGTATCAAGATGAGGAGCTATGAGGGAGGTTTATATAGTAAGGCTGGACGTATTATTACTTTATCCGACTTTTGTTCATTATTATCTTCTAACTGGCACATTTTCTTTTCGATTGCTTACTTATCCACCACAGTATACTTACCTAACCAGTTACTTGTGAGAGAGATAAATAAAGGTAGATGAAAGAATATACTTATTATACTAATATATATATATATAATAATATATAATATATACTATTAATAATATAATATAACTATAAATATATATATATTATATATATATATTAATAAATAATATATAATAATATATATATATATTAATATAATTTATAATATTATATATATTAATATATATATTAATATATAATATATTAATTAATATATATATAATAATATATAATAATATATAATAAGATACCAATAGACTTTAATTTTTCAAATATTTATGGGATATAAATAAAATTGTTTTTCCAACATTAACTTTAATATTAATAAAGAAATAAATAAGACTGAAACAGGAAGCTTTGAGATATCATATTTAAATTATAGTGAACAGTTTCGAGAGTTTTATCTCAAACCTCAATCTAATCAGCTATAACTAACATAAATTAAATAAATTACTTAATATAAGTAATTATGAAAGTTATAAAAAATATTAAAATTAATTAAATTAAATAATACATTAATAATAATGATAAATTAATAATAATTATACATAATTAATAATTATATATATAATCTTAAATAATGAATAATTAATAAATTAATAAATAATAATAATTAAATTAAATAATAATAAATAAATAAACAATGAAATCATTAAATTAATATTAACTTAATAGTTTCTATATATGTACTACATAAGCTAACTAAATTTAAATAAAATTTATTTACAAAATTAAGTAATTCGTTAATTGAATATCAACTTAATAATCTCACTTCTAATGGATAATATATAAATCTAATAATAATCAATAATAATATAATTATTTTATTATTAATAAATTTATCTCATAAAATAAATTTGCAAAATAATTATCATTCAGAACAAATATACGTAACAAAATATGATAAACAATTTTACGAGAATGATTTACAATTATATAGGAAAATATTCAGTCATGCACTATATATATTAACCTGTATTAGTTGAACAAGTATCTATGTGAGATAGAGATGATAACTAAAAAATTAGCATAAACAATATACCTGATCTTATATACTATAGAAAAATTGGAGCTACTTTAGGTTGGTACATTATTTTAATGATTAAAATAAAATAATAAATATAAATCAAATTGGTTTCAATATCATCAGTTATAAAAATAACTTCATTTTCTTTATAATAATTAATATTCCTCCAGGTCAGGATGTATCTATTATATTAAAGTAAAATAAAGAAAAATAAGTATTAACAATATTCAAATATAATTATAAACATATAAAAATAATTTAATTGAGGAGCCATCTAGTGAAGTTAAGTTGGCGGCTGTTGCCCTACTAATTATGTTAATATAACAGTCTATCTCGAGAATCTACGTCTTCAAGCTTAAAACCTAAACGCCGAAACAACACCCTGAAGCTATTTACCTATTGAGATGTCAGGATGGCTGTCGGAAGTATAGTTAGATGTGAGTTACCTTATAGATTGCAAGAAGTTTTTACTATGCCCGATAGAAAGATCCCTATTTCAGTTCTACTATTTCTGATCTTCTATTCTGGTATCATAATCTGAAATATGGAAGTACTCACTTTATGTATCGCCCTAAATGATAAATATATCTTCTGCTCAGAGCCTCTGCGATCTATAGCCCTATAGAAAACACCCTGAGGGTCTTGAAACTGGCCATCTGAACATAATCTGCTTATATAAGTAGCAAGTTCTCGCTTAATCATTTTAAACCAAGAACATTAGCTGAAATATAATAACTGAGCGACCCTCAAAAATTTAAGCCTAAATAAGTTGTGAAATGAGAGATAATCGGTATTCAAAACCCTCTGAACAAAAAAAACTATTACAATCTTCCTTAAATCCCAAGTCCGTGAGCATATGACAAGCAAATGTTATGCACACATAAGACCCACACCTTGGTCTATAAGCATTGGAAAAAACTTTAGAAATTACCTATTTGAATGTTTTTCCAGACAAGATATGAGTTCTATACTGATTGCGTGATCCAACCACGATCAAAGTAATAAAGCATGAGAATCTATTCTAATTAGTTACTAAACTACATTTGTGCCATATATGCATAAGACATGAAATATCTCCACATCTTAGCATCGTAGAATTACGGAATGCCATAGAAAATTTAGGATATGGTGGCTTCCAATAGCGTACAGTGTTTTAAAACAAAGTCAATAGTAAAATTTAAGCTCCTCGATATCATTGCATTATATATATAATTAGTTTGGCTATATTTTTTTTGACATAATTATCTGATGATAAAAAAAATTGAAAACATTATTTTAGTATTATTATAGGGAAGACAGCATATACATACTAACTAAATAAGAGTGTGAAAATGTATGTAAGCTTACGATCTTAAGCCACCAAATAACAACAAAGTGTTAGCAATCAAATTCAATTCTAAATACAACAAAGCTAAAAAAAATTTTTTTAAACCTTGCGCTTTCACATAAAGTTATTTTTATTAATTCTTGTAAAGTTCAAAGCCTAACAAATACATTACTTCTGTTTAGGGTACCAGCATAGTTTGTGGTACGTCATTTGTCCAATGGATATAGATTGTTGGCAAGATAGAACCCAAAAGCCACGCCGTTTTCTACTGTACGGGTGCAACTATCATATAAAATTAAATCTCTCTTCTCTCCTCTCCTCTCTCTCTCTCTTC
>JABUQX010011198.1:17500-20000 GCA_015478945.1 Trachelipus rathkii | reverse complement strand
CAGAGTTCTCTCTCAAGAGGTTCTACTCTCAGCATGCAGTTGAGTCCTTGAATTCTTCTGTAGCGATGACGACTTCAACTCCTGTCTCAAGGTGGTCCCTTTAACTACTCCTACCGTATTTTTATACTTGATTAATTTTACAGTTTACCAATACAGGTAATGGAAAGGGTACTGTGAAAGTTTGAGTTCAGTATTGGAAAAGTAATAAAATATTGTAATGTTATTTGCCATTGTTAAAATATATTTGAAAAAATTATAATGTTATTATTTTTAAAAAATACAAATTTAGCTTTTATAGTGAATTGTTTTAAATCTATAAAATAAAAATATAAATGTTCTGTTAAAAGTATATTGATGATTTTATGCTGCGATTAGTAAATTAGTCTAGTCTCTGGGAATGCTAAATATTTATATACATGGGAATTATACGACTTCCAAACTGCTAAAACATAATGTTACTTCTTTAAGACTTCTAACAGAAATTCAATTTTAACTTATGGTTATTGCATTTGGGATATAAACCATTAGGGTAACTATGCTATGTCAAAATGCTACCAAACTGACAAAAATAATTTAAAAATTGTTTTCTCAAAGATTCGCTACTCTGGGGCACGTAAAGATAGTAATAAGCAAATGGGCACTCTTAATAAAATATTAAACTTAATAAAATTGAGTTTGGCTATGTTGTGTTTAAATAATTAAATCATTTTTTAAACATTGCCCATTGCGAAATAACATGTTTTAATTTTATTTTATTGAAAACAAATCTTTTAAAGAATAAACTATAAAATTGATTGTTCTGCGAAATTCTTGCCTATCGTGGTTAAAAAAATAATAATAATTTAAATAAATAAATAAAACGCCTTTGGATATAGTAGAATGATTTAACTATATATCAATAAAGCAGAGATGTTTTTTTTTTTTCTTTTTTCTTTTTTTTTAAATTCAATCGAGAGAAAAAAAACAAGTAAATATATAAATACAGTAATATGTATTCATTAAAAATTTATACCAATGAAATTGGCATTATGTTATGTTTTATTAATATTTTTAAAGTTTAAAACATTAAAAAGCGTATTGGTTTTGTGTAATTATAGTTAACTTTCTATTATTTATGCCAATATTTAATTTCATATATATATATATAGATATATATATATTATATATATATATAGTATAATATAATATATATATTATATATATATGTATATATATATAATATATATATATATATAATATAGATATATATATATATATATATATATATATATATATTATATAAAGTAAGCAAATCTTCTGGCTTCAGCTTAACTACACTGGGTTAACGTTCTTTATCATTCTATTGTTAAAAACAACATAGGTTTATATATATGCAGTTTCATTTTATACGTGTCTTATACCAATTTGATGAAGCCATTGTTAGGTACTCTTTTGTATTGAAAAAACTACATTTTTAAATCATTTTTGTTTTACTAAATTTTTATTCTTTCTCGATGAATTTCTTTTCTTTAAACTTTTTTTCCATTTATTTGATTTTTTTTTTGTTTTACCTTTGCCAAAAAAAAAAAAATTTCTGATCTTTGAACTTGTAATTTTGAAATAGAATTTTTATGCAGATAGAGATTATATTTTGGGTCTTTGACGAAGGAGCAAAACATTGCTATATATATTATATATATATATTTATATATATAATATATATATATATATATATTATATATATATATATTATATATATATATATATATATATATATATTATATATATATAGATATATATATATATATATATTATATATATATATATATATATATATATATACAGGGCTGCGGGAGTCGAGTCGGAGTGGTGCGGAGTCGGAGTCGTGGAGTCGTGCAATTTTCCCGGAGTCGGAGTCGGAGTCGGAGTCGAAAGCTCTGTGCAAGTGGAGTCGGAGTCGAGTCGGAGTCGGAGTCGGTGAAGTGGATCGGAGTCGGAGTCGAGTCGAAAATTTTAGAGTATTATTATTATAGTATTATTATTAGTTATTATTATTATTATTATTATTATTATTATTATTATTATTATTATTATTAATTATTATTATTATTATTATTATTATTATTATTATAGACGATGGATTTTGATTTTATTTCCAACGTTCTAAATATTTATTTTTGTACATAATTTAATTTCTTTTAAAATAATCTTTGAAAATAATATACAGGAGAAGAAGATATATTTACATAGATTTCCCGACGCGTTTCGTCTCTATACTTGAGACATCTTCAGAGGATTATTTCTTGTAAGCGAATGAGTCTTAAAATTGTATATAATAAGTAAATCAAATGATATGGTCTGACTGATAAATACATAAAATTTTATGTTAAGGTCTGGTTGCGTGTTTTGATAGGCCTCCGCAATTTTTAGTTTCTGGACTTCACACGATCCGTATAATATTGTGAAGTGCTTTAGAAATATTACTAACAGTTGATTGACATGTGCCCTATTGAAATGTTCA
>JABUQX010011197.1:25000-46304 GCA_015478945.1 Trachelipus rathkii | reverse complement strand
GATGAAGGATATATATATATATAGTATATAGTATATATATATTAATATATTTATAATATATATTAATAATTATATTTATAATAATATATATTAATATATATATTAATATCATATATATATAATTTATATATAATACTTAATAATTTAATATATATATATATATTATATAATATATTATATATATATATCAATATATATATATATTATATTAATATTAAAAGTTCAATACCTCACGGCATAGCATTTGGAAGGGAAATTTTTTAACACAGTGATTCGATAGAACCGGACTCCATTTGCGCAAGTATTAAGGAGAAGTGTGAGAATATTTTGGTTAACGATTGTATAGCAATACTGACTGATGTATAAAATTGTGCATGATTTTGAAATAATGTGTTTCGCTTATTTATCTCATCTATTTGTTCCCTTACCCTTGAATCGTTCTAATAGACTAAATGAACTCAATGATAGCCGACGTATCACTAATTAGGAGAGGTTGATAGTACATTGTTATACCGCTCAGCAGTAGAATTTATATGATTTTAAAGGTTTCTTAATTAAATGTCAAATGTTTTGATCTGATGTAACTAATCTTATTCTATGATTATCATGGTGCAAAAATGGCAAGGCACGACCACATAGCGATTCGATATATTGCTGTCTCTCACAACAGTTTGAAATAGACCATCATTTTCAGTCAGCTTTCGTTACCCAGAGTTGAAATGAAGAATCAAGTATATTAAGAATATTATATATATATAAGCATCATATATATATATATATATAGGTATAAATATATATATATAATTATTGGGAAAGGTGGTACGGAGTAGATATATACAGTCTATATATATATATATATATATAAATATAATATTATATATATATATATATATATATATATATATATATAATATTATAGTAGTTATTATATATTATATAAATATTATATATATATAGATAGCTATATATATATATATATATATATATATATAGTATATATATATAGTATATATTAGTGTTTAAGAAAGAAATATAATGGGAAGGTAAAGAATATACTGCCTTCTCTGGGATTGAACCACCGCATGTTGCGCGTGAGGACAATATGCCCGGTGCTAAACAACTGAGCTATCCTCCAACCCAAGCGAGGTTTAAGTCCCAAGAAGGCAGTTAATTCTTACCTCATATATTGTTCTTCCTTTAACATCTTATCTAATTGCGATTAATATGCAATAATTTAACATGCTAAAATAAAGACAGAGGGCAATGGACGGCTGACACCTGTGGATGTCGCCTTGACGGGACTCGGTTGCTTAAAAAAACTGTTCTCTGAATCCAACTTTTTCTGGTTGGATTAAAGTCAGTTTGTAAATAGTACGGCATATTTTCCCTCACGCGCAACATCGGTGGTTCAATCCCAGAGAAGGCAGCTAACATTCTTTACCTTATTATATGTCCTAATTAACATCTTATCTAATGGCGATTATTATGCAATATGTACATCTATAATATATATATTATATAAATAACTATATATATATTATATATATTTATATAGTATATATATACTATATATATATATATAGTATATATTATAATATATTATTTATAATATGTAATAATATATAATATATAATATATAATTATATATATATATATATATATATATATCAGTTAATAAAGTTTTAGTATTACATTCCTTGATCTTGCATTCAATTCACAAAATAATATTTCAATTCCTTCACCAAATAAGAATTAACACAATCTTTCCTATATAATTTATAAAGAAAAAAAAAGCCACTTTGACTGCTTTTAAAAAATCTTTATTTACCAGTGATGGGACAGTTTCAAATTTTTTAGATAAATTAGCTAATATATATAATGCAATATCTTCATTGAAATAAAAGGACTTAACATTAATCTTCTATTTAATTATTTTCAATTGCTCTTTTATCATGGCCTATTCAACTTTCAATACAAAACATATAATATTATTTTATTAATACAAGTTAGAAAATTCTTCTTATATATTTTATAGAGACGAAAAAGCAAGTTTTCGTACATTTTTGAAAAAAAACTTCTTACTAGTAACAGTCGAATTTTGGTTATATAACAAATTTCTTAAATAAACTAATGCAACAGTTTTCATTGATATCGTGAATTTAAACAAGCTTTTTCCTGTTATTAAAGAATTGAACATTACTTTTCTTCGAGCTTACTTTCAAATTTTAAACGGACAAATCGTTTCCTTCAAACAAATAATTTAGAAAATACTTTCTTATATTACAATTTTGTATCAACAAAAACCACTTCAGAATAGCGATTTAGAAAAAATAACCCATTTTACGGTAACTAATATAATATATATATATATATATTATATTATATATATATATATATATAGAGAGTACATTATATATTATAATAAATAGATAGCCTATAGTTACATACACTACAATAATAGTATTAATATATATATTAACTAATATCTATATTAGAAGTTCAAACCTCTACAGGCTAATTAGCCCCATTTAAGGAAGCGAACTTTTTAAAAAAGGTTTTAATAGATCCGGACTCTCCATTGCGAATAGTAGTAAGTTATTTAGAAGTGTGATGAAGTATTTTGGTAGATTGTGCACTTACTTAGTGAAAAATCTGTGCGAATTGAATTTTGAATAATGTGGCTTTATATTATTGCTTATGTTCTCATCTATCTAATTGTTCCACTTACCATGCATCGTTCTAGAAAAATGAAGCCAAGATACCGCTTCATCATAATTAGGTATTGTATCAATGTTATCACTTATTAAATGTAGATTTATAGTTTTTTAATGTTCTGATTATGATTATTTTCTTTCTAACATGCAAAATTGCACATAAGGAGATGATAGATGAGATACTTGCTGTTTCAACAAATTGATACTACAGAGTGATAATGAAGAGAATCAACGGTATTATAACAATTATATAATATATAAATATATATATAGTATTTTATTTATATTTATAAACTTGTTTATATAAAAAATTATATATAATATATATTATTATATTATATAATATAATTTATATTATTAATTATAAATATATTAATAATATAAATAAAAATCAAAATAATATATAATAAATTATTTATATTTATAGTATTTATAGTATTTAATGTATTAATATTCAATATGAGTCGCATAAGCACTCACTAGTTATATCTATATATTAATATGAAAATTATATCATTAGAAGATTTCTACATATAAAGCATATTTGATATTTGATTATATAATTTCAACTGTATTTGGCAAATTATAAAATTTAATTAGATCGTATTTTTTTATTTCTATTAATTATAATTTATTAATTTAATTATTAAATTATATAAATTAATATTAATATTTAATTATATTATTATTGCTTATGTATTTTCATCTTGTGATATTTTAATTAGATATATATAATTATATTCTTAGGTTGGAAGCACACCATTATTCTCATATTTATTCTTATTGTTAATAATTTATTATTATTATTAATGTTATTATTTGATTATTATTATTTATGTATTATTATTATTATTATTATTATTATTATTATTATTATTATATATTATTATTATTTTATATTATTAATTATTATTATTATTATTTATTATTATTATTGTTATTATTTTAGTTATTTATATTATTATTATTATGTATTATATTATTATTTACTCTTAACTTTTTACATGCCTGATATTTTTGTGTCGAAGATTGTTCTGATTTAATATTAAGACAAGTTTTTATTTTGAATTTTAAATTTAAAAGTAATATTTATTTATTTATCTTATAAAATTTAAAGCATATTTCAATCCAAGGTAATAGCTATAATTGATTGCATGCAATATTTACTGTATTGCAGTTTACGGCATAGTGTATTACACTAATCTCAATAACACATCACTAAAAACATGGCCAACACATACAACAGAACAGTCTTTCACAAACAAATCACTCCTCTCATGCTTCTCGCATTGGAAAAGACCGGTAACTAGGATGGGGCGAACGACCACCCCGTTTAACGTGGTGGGCAAGCATTCCGACTACCTTCGGCAATAGAAACGGGCGAGCTGAAGCAGGGGCTGTGCTATCGGGCTATAAATAGTTCCTGCACCTTCCACTTTGGTCAGAAACACATCAAATCATTAACTTCGCTGACCATATTACCTCAAGGATTTAAGAGACTGATGCTGGTAATATATAAATATAATAATATAGAATATTAAGTATAAATTGTAATGATTGTTCACTTACCTATATAATAGATCTATAGTAGGGCAAAGTTGTGGCCTATAAGGCTATATATATATATATATATATATATATATATATATATGATATATATAAATTATATAGTACGGCTATTATATATATAGAATATTACAGTATATAAATACTAATCGTGATGGTATATATTCATAGGTTGTAGTAGTATGCAAATATCAGTATTAAAGTATAATACTAGATACGTTGACACTGACAGCCGTAATACACTATTACCATACTAGAGAATACCAGTATATAGTAGATAATATATATATTATATATATATATATATTATCCTACGTATAATATATATAATAGGCGACGAAAACGGACTATGAATTCGGATACACACCAAAAATTTAGATGTGCATAGCGTGTGAAGCGTTGCACACATCATTCAGCGGATAAACGAAAGGAGGCCTGGTCCGAAGGATGATTGCGAGAGGAGGTAGAGGCTTGACCTGTCTGCGGCAGTTGGAGCGGAGATGAGAGTAAAACGACAACGAGGAGCGGAGGAGGTAGCAAAATGATTATGGCGAAGGAGAGATATGTCCCCTGGATGATATACAGCTGGCAAGTAGAGAGAGGGGTTGCGAGCGAAGCCATGCGTGAGGTGATGGCTGGCGATTGCGCAAGTAGGGTTACCTAAGTGATGAGCCCATATAATCACATGAAAGGCGAAGGAATAAATGAAAGACTTTATGAGTGTCGCAGTCTTCAAAATTCATGAGAAGCGAATACCATGTGTTCCAGGTATATGCACCCCAACAGGGACATTCAAATGAGGAGAAGGAAGAGTTTATGGAGTTGATGGAGAGATGGGTAGGGTTGAGAAGTGAAGAAAAGAGCATATGTGTGCTGATTGGAGATTTTAATGCAAAGGTGGGGAGCAGAAGGAGTGAAGCGGAAGAAGGGATAGGATGTTTTGGAGAGGAGGAAAGAAAATACTAGAGGGAGAAAGATCTACGTCGGGAGCTCTGTGTGATGGAGAGTTTTTAAAATGCATCGAATATATACTTTGACCCACAAGCATCACATAGATACAACCAGGTACAGATGGAACAGCACACGGGAGAGTTTTGATCAGAAATCGGTAATAGATTATGTAATAGCTTCAGATAGGAGAATGATACTGAATGTTAAGGTCATGCCCGGTGAAACTATGGATTCAGACCACAGACTGTTGTTGGCTGACTTTAGAATTGGCAGGAGACAAAGAATAATACCCTTAGACAAGAGAAAGATAGTAAAGGTGGAGTCCCTGAAAGAACAGAGTAAAAACAGTTGCATATAAAATGGGTAGAAGAGACAAATGGAGCTCAGAATAGAGAAGAGATTTTTATCAGAACTACAAGAGTAAGATTAATGGAGGCATGCGGGCTTAGCAGCTTGGAAAAAGGTTTAATTTGGGAAGGTAAGAAAAGGAAGGAGACACAGCGAGATGTGGAAGACGAAGGTGGATCGTGGAGGAGAGGCAGTGAGGATTAAAACCAAAGGCACCAGAACAAAATAATATTTATAGAAAAGAGTAGCACGTATAAAGATAGCAGAACGGTCGCTTATCAACAATCAAGGCAAGAATTGTAGAGGCTAGAACTAGGGCTAATACAAATAGATGGAAAAGAAATGCAAAGAAAGAGGCAGCCTAGGGAGATGGCAAGGAGGCTAGCAGAGGATGCAGTCAGGTAATAAGAGAAAGATCATTTAAGATGAGCAAGAACATAATAGATTCAGAAAAAAAGACAAAGAATATTAAGAATAAAGAGGGAGAAACCCTCGTGGAAAACCAGAGGAAATAATAAGAGATTGAGCGGACAATTTTTGATGAGCTGTTAACGAAAGGAGAGGAGGAGGAGGATGGAGCGGATCGGAGGAGGAGGGGTGGTTGGAGAGGGAATGATGAAGAGAATGCGGAGGATGAAATTACTAGAGAAGAACTAGAAGAAGCCATAAAGAAAATGAAAAATGAGAAAGCTCCCGGAGAAGATGGAATAGCAGTTGAGTTGATTAAGGAAGGCGGAGAGGTGATGAGAGAGAAGGTTTTGGAGCTACTAAATGAGTGTTGGAGAAGGAAAGAGGTCCAAGAGAGCTGGGGAAAAACTATTATTATTTCAATATATAAACAGAAAGGAGACTCCGGAGAGTGCAGAAATTAGCAGGGATACTCTCCTTCGATAGAGTCATATGGCAAAAATAATGAAGGAGTGTTAAGAAAAGACTGATGAGAGCTTATCAAACCACAACTGAGGTAGAGGAAGCAGCAATGGGTATAGGAAGGGGTAGGAGTAGGCGACAGACCTTCATGTTCACCTTGAGACAGATTGTGAGAGAAAGATGTTATGCGATAGCAACAGCGATGCATTTATGTAGTGTTTATAGGATTTAAAGGCAGGCTTTTGAACACGGACCTAGAATGGATTATGGAGGATGTTAGAAGGAAATATGGAGTGGGGAGAATTGTGTGATGCAGCTCGAAGAGTATATACAAAGTGCAAGTAGTAACTGTGAGATCAGGTATAAAATATGAAAAAATTGATTTGACGCGTGTTTTTTTTTTTTGTGAAGGGAACGGGTGTGAAAACAGGGAAATGCGTATTGTCACCTTATTGTTCATAGGCTTATATTGATAAGTCATTGAGAGGTGGGGGAAACTGGAGGGAGACAATACATGGGCATATGAGGATTGATTTGGGGCGGTGTGAGTGAAGTAGAGAAGGAAGCGGAAAGAATTAATAGATGTTTGGCGGAAAGACTTGGAGAAAAAGGACTACAAATGAACACTGAGAAAAACAGAAGTGATGATGGTGAGCAGAGAGGGGGAGGATGGTTGGGAGATCATGGTAAATGGAGAAAGTTTGAAGAAAGTTAAAAGAATTTAAATACCTGGGTGGAATATATATAGAGGATGGAGGGTGTGATGCAGAGATCGACAGCATAAGATAACGAAGTTCGGAAGAGGGGGCGGCAAGGGTGAAAATTTGGGCGGCAAATTGGTACAATCAAATGTGATCATTAAATAATTTGAAATTAATGATGTGTAATTCAAAATATTTTCCTAACAAATTAAGCTTTATATATATATAATATATATATATATATATATATATAATATATATATATCTATATATTATATATAATATATATATAATATATATATATATATATATATAATATATATATATATAATATATATTATATATATTATACTATAATATTATGAACGCTGTTTTGTTTTAACGTATCCGTCAGTTTTGCAGTTTTGATAATTTTTTGTTTTTTTTTTCATGTATTATCGGGTAATGATCTCTAACAATCAATTAAGTGGTGAGCGGACATGATTAAAAATGATATATGGCCTGTTACAGCTTTTACGAACCACCTCGTCATTTTTAATTTTTTTTTTTAACTAAGGAATACCCAATGTGTAACCGCAAAAGATGGAAAGGAGTCAGCGGTCTCCTCGGCCCTACCGGGGCAACGACGGGGTAGGACTATTTCCCCCTCCGGGGAGGGTCTCCGGGGTTCCTCCGCCCCTCCCCTACTGGGTATGAAAACGTCCCGCCCTTCTGTTCTCCCGTCGGCTCGAAGCCCCCTAATATTTCTTTTATGTTTTTTTTTATTTTTTGTTTTACATTTTGTAATAAGCTTTATACGCTGAATTCAAATATGTAATTGGTTTTTGTGTAAGTGTCGTACTTTTCGTGTAGACATTCAAAATCCACTCAAATATATTTGAATTATTTATTTATTTTTTTATTTTTTTTTTTTTGAGATAATATGTAATATCATATATATATATACGTTTATATGGGCTGATTCCATTCCAAAATATGTAATATGGGAATAGTTTCTGTAAGTATATATACAGTTCTTTGTTGAGATATATTTTCATATTTTTATATGAATTTATTTATTATTTATTTATAGTAAATATCTTTATATTTTTATAAAAAATTATTAAAATTAATAGTATATATAATATACTATATATATAGATATATATATATCTCCTACCTTTGAATCCATTATATATATGTCGGGGGCGCATACTAGTATATATGATAATATATAATATATGATATATATATATATTATGATAATTAATTCATTATTAATATTTATATTATATGTATATATATAATCTAATATACTAGCATTATATGTTAATGATAAGTATATATATAAAATAAAAAAAAATATATTAAAACATCAAATACTGAATACGGAGTCGTAAAAATTAATAATAGAGGTATTATATATATAATAGCAATATATATATTAATATATATTATATATATATATATATTAATATATATATATTAATCATTATTATTATATATATAATATTATATAGTATATATATATATAATATAATAATATATTAGTGTTAAAAGCAAGAAATATATGGGTAGGTACATGAGGATAATTACTGCATTTCTCTGGGTTAAACCACTACTCGAAAATGTGCGCGTGAAGGCACATATTAGCACCGGTGCTACAGATACAACTGAGGCTATTCCACTTCACTCAACTCACAAAAAAGTTGATTCAAGAACAGTTAATAGAAGCAACTACGAGTTCCGTCATAGGCTGAATAGCGAAGGTGTTATTACAGCCTGTCCTATTCCTCGTTCTTTATTAAATTTATTAAGGTGTTACTAATCAATATAATAATCTATAGCAATTTATGAATAAATGTTAAACGATAAAGAACATATATTGAGGAAGGTAGAATTACTTGCCTTCTCTTGATGGATTGAGACCACCGGCATGATGTTGCCGCGTTCGAGGACAATATGCCCCAGTGCTATACATAAGTGAGCTATCTCCTCCACTATCAATGGGAGGTTTTAATTCCAGAGAAGCAGTTTATTCTTTATACGTCCTCACAAGATTATAGCTTCTTTATAATTCCTTTATAACAACTATCATATTAATTGCGAATATAATTAATATGCAAATATTTAAACGTATATATATACTACTATCAGTATATAATATATTATATATATACTATTATATAATCTAAAAATATAAATGAGTATAACGATAGCACAGTAAAGGACAGGTCCATTATGGACACCTTGTGTGTAATGTCAGTCCCTGACCGGTGAACACTTCGGTTGTCATAATAGGCTTTATATAATGTTATCTGAAATCCAATCTATTTTGATGAGTTTCGAGATAGACTCAGTTGTAAATAGTATGCTGACCTGGCAATATATGTATCCTTCACTAGCGCAACTGCGGTGGTTCAATATCACAGAGAAGGTACAGTCTATTCTTTACCGTCATTTATATATGTTCTTTCTTTAACATCTTATCTAATTGAGATTATTATGCAATATCTTAATACATCTAATAAATATAAATGAAACGAAGGGATATGGACAGGCTGTACATATCTGGTGTTTAGCTTGACTATTGAACTCGTGAGTTGCATAAAAAACTGTTCTTGGAATCCAATCTTTTTTGGGTTGGGAGTGGAGTGTAGCTCAGTTGGGCATAGCACGCGAGGCAGCATATTGCACCACTTTTTTAACCAATCAAACGCGCACCACCTGATCGAGTTGTTCAATCCCAGAAAGGACAGAATCGTTATATGTAACAGCTTCTCATCGATGTATATGTTCTTTATTTAACATCTATATTAATTGCGATTATATGCAATATTTAACACAATCTATATATAGTATATCTTATATAATAGTCTTCTTAATAAAAATATAAGGCTTTATTTTATTAAAAAATGATATATAATTTCTTTATCTACGTATTACTATATATATATATAGTATAATTGTAATAAATTATATATATATATATATATATTTATTATTTTATAATTTAGGTGTGGTATATATGATATAGTGGGGGGTATAACAGCTAATTATATATATTTACGAATAAAACGATCTTCACATTTTATATATTATATAGAAATGTAAAACATTTATCAGAGCTTCAAATATATTATTTAATATTACATTCGCTGATGATCGTTTTGATTACTCACAAATTTACACAAAAAAATTTACAATATCCTTCCCAATATAAATTAACACAATATATTATATAATTTAATAAAGAAAAAAAAGAACACTTATAACTCTTTTTTTGAGAAATTCTTTTATTTACCCAGGTGATGGGGTACAAATTATCTAATTTTTTCGAATAAACGTTGTTTAAAAATATATTAAATGCAATATTCATTCATTGAAAATAAAAGCGACTTACTATCACATTAAATTCTTTCACCTATTATTTTATTAATATTAATTTGCTCTTTTATCATGCTCTATTCAACTTTCAAACAAATATATAGTTTATTTTACCAAGGTTTATCCATTCTTTTTCCTCATTATCTTCTCTTATAATATTATAAGAATAGCAATTTTCAGTACATTTTTGAAAAAAAATTCTAGCTTAGTTCAAATCAAGGACGAATTTTGGGTTTAACTTATCTAAATTCTTAATAAATAATGTACAACATTTCATTGAATATCTGTTGAATGATAAATAACGCTTTCTGTTATAATAAATTGAAAATTACTTTTCCTTCGGCTTATCATTTCAAATTATTTAACGGACAAACTCCGTGTTCCTCAACAAATAATTTAGGAAAATTTCTAATAACTCAATTTGTATATAACATAAACCACGTTCAGAGTACGTATATTTAGGAAAAAAATAATCACTACATTATTACGTATGAATATTAATAATATAATATATATAATATATATAATATACTATATATATATATATAATCTAAACGGTGTTGCAGTGGGCAAGGTACGATATACCTAAGATATGTACATTCTTATTATTATGGTACGCACCCCTACCTAAATAGTATGGGATATAATGATAATATTAGGGCCGTTTAGCCCTATCAGGAACCCATTCTAAGTAGGCGTCTACAATATCGAATAGATTTACACCTTAAGCTAATGGCAATAAAGTATCTCAGGGATATAATACTATTACTAATAATATAATATATAATATATATATCTATATATATATTAATAAGTATATATATAATATAATATTATTATATAAATATATATATACTATATATAATTAATATATATATATTATAATTAATATTTAATAAATTAAAAAAAAAATACATTAATATTTATATATTAATTATTATAAATTTTTTAATAATATATATATAAATAAATATCATATAATATATATATATTACTAATATATATATATATATATATATATATAATATATGATATATATATAGCTTTATTAATAATAATAGGCTATATAGATTATTACTTTCAAATATTAGCTACTTATATATATATATATATATATATTTATCTATACTATATATATATATATATATATATATATATATATATTATATACCATATAATATATATATACTTTATATATACCTTTATTTTAATTTGAAGATAAATATTAAAGATTATCGAATAACCTCTTTACCTGCAATGACGCTTCTTATAAAAATAAGTTTTAGAAATGAAGACAATTTATTTTTTGATGTTACGATCGTCCTTGTTGTAAAATAAAGCCAATTGATGAATATCAATGTTAACTATATTGTCATTACCATGTATTACAATCAAACCTGACTAATGGAAAGACACACATAGAGTATATTAAGCTATATAATTATTTTTTATAAAGACTTCTACTTATTATACCCGCAACTTATTTAAATAATTTAGATAAGTTTTCATATAATATATATAATTAAATTTACATTAATCCATAGATATAAACGAAGCCTTCAGTCCTTATCATGTGTGTATTTCATTTATAAAAATGAAACGTATGTAACATTATAATCACTCTGCAACGATCACAGTTGAAAAGTATACATAATGATATTGACTATAATAGATATCCTGAGTCAGACACATTACACTCACACTGCTAAATAGCATAGATAGATAGATAGATAGCGAGAGAGAAAGATAAGATAGATAGATAAGATAGATAGATATGATGATCACAAGAAATTCAGATAAGAGTATATACGATAGAAGATATATGACTAGAAGTTACTGATATATAGGAGAGAGTAAATAGAATAGAGTAAGAGAGTAGAAGAGAGAGGAGAGACGAGAGAGAGAGTGAGAGAGAAAGAGAGAAAGAGAGAAGATATATCAAATAATCTTTTTCAAATTAATTCGTACGTATAATTTTCACTGAGGTGTAGATAGCGATAAGTTTCGTATACATTCAAGAAAATATTATGTATATACTATTTTTTTACGCTCAAACAGCAAAGGTTATAATGACGCTTGGCTTTTATTATTTCTGATATTTTTTTAATACATATGAATAATTAATGGCAAGATCACCGCATGTACGATATATATAAGCTTCAACACCGCTTTCCTTAATATTACTATAATATCTTTAGGAACAGAGAAGTGAAAGGAATATTCAAATGAATTTATAAATTAATATAATGTTTAAATATAATATACATATATATATTTAAAAGATTAGTTGATTTTCTTTAAATTATTTTATAAATCAGTTTCTTTTTAACACTTTCATATAAATTCTAATATTTTTATTTTACTTTTACACATTTAATAAATTTAAAAGTATTAATTTTATTACAAATACTATAAAAAAATATTGGGAGTAAGGAAGCTACCTTACCATTCGCAACTAACCTAATATGTTATAACGTGACCACTGATTATTAAATATATATAAATATATAATATATATTAATTAATATAATATATATATAATATATTCATATATATATTATAATATATATAATATATATATTATAATTATATTAAATATATATATTATTAATTAATATATATATTATATATATATAATATATCTAATAATATATATTATATATATATATTATATATAAATATATATATATATATATATAATACTAATATATATATTATAATATATATAATAATAATATATATATATATATATATAATATATATATATAATTAAATATATATATATATATATATTAATTAATATTATATATTATATTATATATATACTATTAATTATATATATATATATATATATTAATATTATATATATATAATACAATATAATATATATTAAATTAATATAAAATTATAAATATATTTATATTAAAATAAAAATAAAGTTCAAAACCTCAACAGGCATAATGCCCATTTAAGGACAGGGAAATTTTTAAAAAAGTGTTTTCAAGTAGAATCTGTACTACCATTGCGCAAGGTAGTAGGTGGAGTGTTAGAAATATTTGGTAAGATTGTGCAACTTAGCTGTTGAAAAATTGCAATGATTTTTGAAAAATGTGTATTTAGCTTTTTTCTCATCTATTTGTCCGCTACCTGAAACTCGTTCTGTAATGAAACCTATAATTACCGCCTTCACTAATTATGGCTTGTTTACACTGTTTTATAATATAACTCAGATTAAATGAGTTTAGATAGATTTTTAAATGTTTATTGATTGATTAATATCTTATTCTAACTTAGCGCAACATTCAAGGAAGATGGATTGATATATTGTGTTTCCAACATTTGATACGCAAGAGGTTGAGAATGAGCATGAATCAAGGTAATAAATAAGAAAATATATATATAATATATATATTAATTATATATTATATTATATATTAATTAATTATATATATATATATAATATATATATATATTATATTAATATAAATTATATATATATATATTATATATATATATATATATTATATATATATTAATATATACTATATATATCATATAAATATACTATATACATAATGTAATAATTATTAATATACATTATAATATATATATAATAGTATATATATATATATTATATAGATATATTATATATATATATATATATATACTATATATATATATATTATCATATATATATATAATATATATAATTATATATATATATATATATATATATATATAATTATATTATATTATATATGATTGTACATTTTACTAAATTCTTCTATCCAGAATATATATAATATTATTATGTTAAAGACGAACATATAATCAGGAATGAAAATAGAATTAACTGCACTTCCTGGGATTGGATACAACACGCAATGTGCGTGTTATAGGTATCAAATTCCGGTGTACTTATACAACTGAGCTATCCTCCAAACCAAAAAAGTTGGATTCAAATGAATCATATATATCAAGCAACCGAGTTCCCGTCAAGGCGCACATCACAGGTGTCCAGCTTTATGGTTACCTATATCCCTCGTTCTTTTATTTATTATAGATATGTTAAATATATTTGCAATATATAATCGCAATTACGATAAGTATAGTTAACAGAAAGAAACATATAATTATCAGGGAGGAAAAGAATTAACTGCCTTCTTCTGGGCATTGAACACCGCATGTTGCGCGTGAGGACGATATGCCCGCGTGCTATTACATCTGAGAGCAATACCTCCACCTAACCAATCCGCGAGGTTTAATCGCAGAGATAGGCAGTTAATTCTTAATCACTTATCTCAAAGTTAAATATGTTCTATTTTCAGCTCGTACTTCAATTCCATTTATGCTTCAACATAAAGTGGTTTTAACACTAAATATAAAGATAGTTTAGATATTAGGTAGCTGGAAACGTGGTGAGGTTCCTCCTGACGGGAATCGTCCATTTGGGATAACAACTGCTCATGAAATCCAACTTGTTGTTTTTGGGTAGTAGAAGATAGGCTCTTTCGATCCATAACACTATATATTCTTGAGAACTACTATATAGCGGATAGATACCTTTTTGACCCTATTTATTATTTATATATAGAAACTTAGAGTATTATATATATATATATATATAATATATATATATACTAGAGCTAGACCATTTATTATTTTTTGGCTCATTTACGACCTATTATTTTGGGGAATACGCTGAATTTATATCTTAATCATCATATACAGCATGATATCAGTAATTTTATATTTTAGTTAGGGAGCTCTTCCTATGATTCTTTATTCAATTGGCGACAAACTCTAATATTATTTTAGAGTCATACTCACCAAATAAGAATTAACACAATCTTTCCTATATATATATAAAGACAAAAAGCCACTTTGACTGCTTTTTGAAATCTTTATTTACCAGGAGGAGACGGATATTTCAATTTTTTTAATAAAGTTGTTAATATATATATATGCAATATTCTTGATGAAACACTATAAAAGGATCTTTATTGACAAACTCTCTCTACTTTATTTTTATATTTCTTTTTTATAATTTTACGTCTCTTTATAGTATGCTCTATTATTCAACTTTCAATTTCAAACAAACATATAGTTTATTTTACCAAATACAAGTTAGGAAATTCTTCTTATATTATTAATAGGTAGTCGATATAAAGAGTGCAATTTATTCATGCTATTACTGTTTTTGATCAAAATAAATTCTATCGTAATGCTATATCTTTTTTTAAACGAACATTCGGTAACATCGCTTATATCAAAGTGTCCTTAACTAACACCACGCTAGTCTACATTGCTATTTTATTATACACATGGCATATCGTGTTGAACTTGTATAAAATGACTTTCGTATTATAACATTTTGAAATTACTTTCCTTCGAGCTTCACTTTCAAATTTTAAACGGACAAATTGCTTTCCTTCAACAAATAATTTCTAAAAACTTATCTTTATAGAGTACACAATTGTATATATATTTTCAAAACACAATAACGCTTTCTTCACGGGTCAAGAGTATATGACTAGGAAAAGAGAAAATACATCATTTTACGGTACTATATATTATATATATATATAGTACCATACTATAGCAATCTAGTATATATATATATATATATATATTAAATATATATATATACTCAGTTTATTTAAACAATTATTACGCTGAGAGTCACGTACGAGCCATTTAGTCCCGAATTACGCTAGCAATAATAAGAGCCTATCACGCATGAGCATAGATCATGAATCGACAATCTGAGAGTAAGCAAAAGAACCTATATATAGGGGCTATAAGGCAGCACCTAATAATATATAGTATATACGCTATAACCGCTAACCTAAAGTTCAAACTCACGGGCATAGCCCATTTGACAGCACAACGGTAAATTTTTTAAAAGAGTGCACCTCACGAAAACCCGGCAATGAGTGTACTCATATCGCGGCAATTGTTATTATCGGTCGATCCACACTCGAGAAGTATTTTGGTAAGTTGTGCAACTCCTGTTTGTATTCATAATGATGCAACATCAGTTGAATTTGAAGAATAGTAATTAGTTGTTTTTTAGCTTATTTTCAATTATCCACCACTGAGATCGCCCTATCCCCATAGTTAATCGTATAGAAATGAACACAATATATTAACCTCACCCTGTCTATCACTATTACAGTGTGCAATTCGTTATAACCCTCATCACCCTCAGTTATATAAGTTTTAAAGTTTTTCTTAAATTTTAGATTGATTTAATTTTCTTATTCTAACTTGGTGCAAAATGCAAGGAGAGATAGATGATATATTGTGTTTCAACATTTGATACTCAGAGTTGAAATGAGAGATAATTCACACCTACGGTCATATAAGAATATTTATATACTACTATATATATATATATGCTAGGCTTAGTTATCATCACTCACCCGTATCATACTATCTATATAAGATATATATATATATATACTATATATATACATATCATACTCATCGACTATATACTATATAGTGACTCGTGACTTATTATCTCGTCTCGTGGCTCTTACCAAGTAGAGGTAATTATATATATATATATATATATTATATTAGTATATATACCAATCGTACACCTATTACCTAGCATATATATAGTTAAAGTATAAATATATTTCCAATTGAATCTATTATTCAAGTTTCGTCACGCTTTATTACACTATATTTAATATATATATTATATAATATATATTATATATATATATATATAATATATATAATATATAATATTATTAATATATATATATATAATATATATATATAATGATAATTATAATATCTAAATATATATACTATTAATATAATATTATATATAATTATATATTAATAATATATATATATATATTAAATATATATAATTATATATTATTATAGTGTTAAAGAAGAACATATAATCGGTGATAGTAGTAAAGCATAATGCCTATTCTCTGAGTTTAGAACAAACGCAATGATTGCGTTGCTTAGAGACAATACTCCAGGTGCATACAACGAGCTATCCTCCAACCCAAAAAGTTGGATTCAAGAACCAGTTATAAAGAGTCAATAAACCAGATGTATCCACCGTCCAAGTACGACATCACTACTACTATATAAGTGTCCAGGCCCTTAGTCCCATCCCGCAGTCTTATATTTAAGTGTTACAATATTGAATATAATCGCAATTAGATAAGATGTTAAAAAAAGAAGAACATATAATGGGAAAGGTATAAGAAATTAACTGCTTTCATTCACTGTAGATGATATAACATCCGAGAGTCATTATTTGCGCGTGAGGACATATCCCGAGTTGCATATAACAACTGAGCTTATATCCTAGTCAAGCGCCCATATATATATTTAGTACTCTCTGGATAATGGATTTCACAGGTAATTATATATATAGTATAAGTATATATACTGAATATATCACTACATTTAGGTATAGTATATATATATATATAAGCTTCATTATCAAGTAATATGAGGTTACACCTATATAACATGCTCATTTTATAGCTCACTTATATAACGTTCTATCCATTCTTTAATAGCAATCTTATCATTAATTTGGCACCGAGATCATTTATGGCAATATTAACATCCTAAAATATAGAAGCGAGCATACGAGCGGATATGGTACAGGCTGGACAAACCTTATGGTGATGTCGCCTTGACGGCGGAAACGTCATGTCGTCGTTTTAAAGCGCTCTGCTTCATGAAAATCACTCTACCTTTTCTTATGGTGAGCATTACTATTGTATTGGCAGGCGCAGATATTATCAGTCTATTTACACTCATATACCCACAAGAATGCACAAAGTATGAATTTGTAGTAGGATAATTTTAAAAAGTAGACTATTCTCTGCTACCATCTCCGCTGACAGAATATATATATATACTATATATGATGATAACTTATACAGACCCGTAGATACCTTCACACATTAAGGAGTATGTAATATACGTAACTTAACTAATTTATATATATATATATAGGGCTCCGTCTGAATTATCATTTATACTATAATATTAATAAATAAATATTAAAACAAATATGTATATATTTACTATAATATATATATATTAATATAATATATATATCATTTTATTAGGCATTATAACAAATAATTTTGGTAAATAGTAGCTATTATCCATATTAAATAAGTTTAGAAAAAGCTGATCCGCAGATTTTATAGCCTTTTATATTATATATCTTATAGCATCATTATATATATTATATATAATATATATTACTATATATATAATATTATCTATATATATAATTATATTAATATATATAAATATATATATACTCCATTCCATACTATATTAATTTATAAAGATGAAAAATATAGAGAAATCTTAATTCGAAACTATATATATATATACTATATATATATATTATATATATATTTAATATATAATAATATTTCTATATATATATATATATATATATATTATATTATATATTATAATAATATTAATAAATTTAATATATATAAAAATATAAATGTTTTACTAGTTTATTTAATGACTCGTTGTTTTAGTATTACATTTCCTATGATCTTGCATTCAATTCACAAAATAATATTTCAATTCCTTCACCAATAAGAATGATACACAATTTATTCCTATATAATTTAAAAATATGAGAACAAAAGCCACTTTGACTGCTACGGAAAATCTTATTTATACCAGTGAATGGGGTACAAATAATTTTTAATATACAAGTGATGGAGGATGTAATGATGAAGAGTAGATTAAAAAATCAGCTGCATCACAATCTTCATCAGAAATAAACAGCGCAACTCTTAAACATTAATCTCTATTAATATATTTCAATGCTCTTTTTATCATGCCTATTCAACTTTCAACCAACATATAGTTTTAATCTTTAACCAAATACAAAGTTTAGAAATCTTCTTATAATCAAGCACACTTTATGTACATATAAACATCAGAGCGATCTATAAAGCCATATTCTTCCACTACACATCATTTATTTCGCTTACTTTTACATCATCCATCCTATGAAAAAACCACAAGATAATAAATTGGGGCGTCTACTACATAAAGGGACAAATTCGGTTAACATCAACACAATACACAGCAACAAATTCTCTATAATCAATTAAAGTGTGCACATTTTCATTGATATCGTGATAAAAGCTTTTCTGTGTTATTAATAATTTGAAATTACTTTTCCTTCGAGCTTACTTTCAAATTTTAAACGGACAAATCGTTTCCTTCAACAAATAATTTAGAAAAACTTTCTTATATAAATTTGTATAAACAAAAACCCACTTCAGAGTACGATTTAGGAAAAAAATAACCCATTTACGGTCTAATATAGAATATATTATATACATATATATATAATAAATATATATATTATTATCATTATAGTATATATATTTATATATATATATATATAATATATATATAATATATATAATATACTATTATATATATATATATATATAATATATATATATATATATATTAATAATATATATATATATATATAAGTTTATATATAATATATATATATATATATATATATATACTATATGATATATAATATATATATATATTATTATTATATATAATATATATATATTTATATAATATATATATTATATCATATATATATATATATATCATATATATATATAATATATATATTAAAAGTTCAAACTTCACGGCATAGCCCATTTAAGGAAGGGAAATTTTTTAAAAAGTTTTTGATCGATCCGGACTCCATTGCGCAAGTAGTAGGTGGAAGTGTGAGAAGTATTTTGGTAGATTGTGCAACTGCTGTGAAAAATGTGCAATGATTTTGAAATAATGTGTTTTAGCTTATTTTCTCATCTATTTGTTACCTACCTGAATCGTTCTAGAAATGAAACCAAGATACCGCTTTACTAATTAGGTTGTCAATGTTATACTCAGTTATAATGAGTTTAAAGTTTTTTAAATGTTCTGAATATTGATTAATTTTCTTATTCTAAAATGCAAGGAGAGGTAGATGATATATGATATATTGTGTTTAAACATTTGAAACACAAAGTTGAAATGAGAGATATATGTATATAAAAAATATATATATATATCATATATGATATATATATATATATATATATATAATATATATATATAATATATATATATATATATATATATATAATATAATATATAATATATTATATAAATATATATTATATATCTAATATATATATAATATAATTATATATATATATATATATATATATAGTGTTAAAGAAAGAACATATACTGAGAAGGTAAAGAATTAACACTGCTCTCCTGATTCGAACAAACGCATGTTGCGTTTTAGGACAATATGCCCGGTGCTATACAACTGAGCTATCCTCCAACCCCAAAAAGTTGGATTCAAGAACAGTTATAAAGCAACCGAGTTCCCGTCCAAGCGAGACATCACCAGGTGTCCAGCCTGTCCCATCCCTCGTTCTTTATATTTTAGATGTTAAATATTTCATAATAATCGCAATTTAAAAAAAATGTTTAAAAAAAAGAAAACATATAATGGGAAGGTAAAGAAATTACCTTTTCCTGGGATTGGACCACCGCATGTTGCGCGTGAGGACAATATCCCCGGTGCTATACACTGAGCTAATCCTCCACCCAATGCGGTGGTTCAATCCCAGAGAGGCAGTTAATTCTTTACCTTCAAATTATATGTTCTTTCTTTAAATCTTATCTAATTGCGCATATTATTGCTAATATTTAACAGTCTAA
>JABUQX010011197.1:0-20000 GCA_015478945.1 Trachelipus rathkii | reverse complement strand
TTTTGAAGACGGTTAACGTTAACGATTAACGTTAACTTAAGATACATTCTTTACCGATAAGCGCTTTAATGATTAACGCCGTTAATTTTTTTGTTTACGATTAAGGATTAACGGCGTTAACTTTCTCATTAACGTTGCCATCCTTTGTATATATATATATATATATATATATATATATATATAATATATAATATATATATATATATTTTTATAAATCTAATATTATATATCTATATATATAACGTTGTTATTATATATATATATATATATATATATATATTATTAAAAGTCTTTTGACCCTTCTTTATATTTAACAAATATAAGAGTCTGCTGTAGCCTTAAATTGATAAATACTAGTTGGAAACTCTAACAACCATAAGACATAAGAACAATTTCAATGAACTTTTCAATGTTCCTAAAATTGAAAACTAAATACAGACTTGTCTTCTAAAAATCAATTACAGAGACAACTGTGTCCCTCAAATAATTAAATGGGATCTCGAATTAAAGAAAATGGGAAACCAAAAAATTCAATTGTCCAAGATCTAGTTCGTCCTCGAACTTTTGCATGTAGATATATATATATATATATATATATATATATATATATATATATATATATATATATATATATATATATATATATATATATATATATAATATATATATATATATATATATATATATGCAAAACCATTAATATATATATATATTATATATAATATATATATATATATATATATATATATATATAAAAGGAAGTCAAATATGTGTCATGCCTTAAATTAAAATTTTCCTATCTTTAATAAGAGGCTCGAACGTCGCCCTTTACCTCTTTGACGGAAACGGAAAGTCTTTTTGAATCATCCAACTTTCTGACATCCAAAATTTCATATTTCATATCTTGTGGACGGCTGCCAAACTGTCAAATTTCAACAGGAAATACTCTCTCTCTCTCTCTCTCTCTCTCTCTCTCTCTCTCTCTCTCTCTCTCTCTCTCTCTCTCTCTCTCCTCTCCTCTCACACACACACACACACACACACACACACACACACACACACACACACACACACACACACACACACACACACACACACAAACTCTCCTCCCTTCTCTATGTCAATATATCTACGAAAAACTCTAGCTTTCTCTTTCAATCTCCTAATATCTATCTATCTATCTACGATATGATTTATACATACTATTATCGTTATTTTAGTTTGGATTTTATTTTTAATTTTAAAAAAATGTACTTTACGATAATACTTTTTCTATCTATCTATCTATCTATCTATCTATCTATCTATCTATCTATCTATCTATCTATCTACCTATCTATCTATCTATCTATCTATCTATCTATCTATCTATCTATCTATCTATCTATCTATCTATCTATCTATCTACATGTCAGTTGTTGACTGAGTTTAGTACTAGCAGGTGGTGCTGAACTATTGCACATCAGTTTAAAATTTACTTTGTAAATTTGTGATTATAGTTTGGAATCATGATTTTGGTAATTTAATGGAAGTGAAAATAAATATCTTATTGTGTTATGTATCAACTAAGCTTGATGAATTAAAGAATGAAAATATTGTTATAACATGCATAGCTTTTTACGGTGTCACTAAAATCAAGGAGACAAAGCAGAAAATTTCAAATCTGATAGAAGAGGAAATAAAGTGGAGAAGGGAAGACGATAGACTAAGGGGTAATATGCAAGGTGTTGTTGATCTGTTTCGGATAGCAAAGCACAAGAGTAAAATTTTACCTAAATTTGTATCTGAGTCGTATAGGTCACTTCCACCGGCCAGCGGATTTGAAATTTTGAGTGAACGTCTTATCAATCTAATTTATAAAGTAGCGAAACTAAAAGAAGAAGTTACGCAACTTAAAGAACATAGGCTAATTGAAAAACGGTATCAGCGGATATGGTAAGTGTTAAAGAATATCTATTTGAGATTAAAAATGAATTGAGGAAAGGTAATAGAAGTAAATTAAAGGAAACATTTAGTTTTGAGGGCGATGGAGAGGGAGATGAGTCGATAAGTTATAGCTTCCCGATGCCGTTGGCTTCTTCAGCTTCTCAGATGGAGGAGAGTCATGAATTGGCTGAAATTAGTTTTAATCGGTAACTGAGAATGAATAAGATCCATATAAGATAAGCTGGTCAGATATTGTATTTAATCAAGATAAGGAAGAAGTAAAAATTAGTAATTAAATTAAGTTTGCAAAGGTTTCAAAGAAGGATATAAATTTGAAATATATATAATAGGAAGAATGAAATAGAATCTAATGAGAATAGTAACGAAAGGTAAGATTTCACTGAAAAAATAAAAGAATATATAAAATGATGCTAAAAATTTGAATCCAGATGACAAATTGAGAAGTGCTAAATCTTTTTTGGATTTGTTTATAGATTGTTGTGACTTAACTGTTAAGTACGATTTTGTAAAGGAGTATATTAAGAATGATTTGAATGTTGAACTGATAAAAATCAAAGAATTAAATTGTAGGAATCCTTAATCTAAATATTTTATAACTACTACAGAATTGGAAAATAAGGTTAAGCCATTAAATGAATACTTTTAGCCTGAAGGTTTAATCTGTAGGAAGTTCTTTACTAAAAATTAGCAGGAATAATGGATTGCTCGTTTACTGGATTAAAGATTGCTACTTATAATTGTGATTCATTTGGAATAATTCTGAAGTTGTCAAGAAACGTATGGAAAAGGATGTTAGGATGGTTATATAATAGAAAATTTATCTAACAAATGGGAGAATATAACATTTGTTAAAAAAGGTTGCAGAAGAACGGAATAATCTATATTTTGTGGAAGAAAGAGTTATCAGGAAAGGTTAAAGCAGTGTTATATGGTGATTATATAATAGATTGGTATAATTTTATATTTAAATTTTAAGTTTTTTTTTATTATTTTAAACGTCTATTTGTCTTGCTTTAAAAATGGTCAGGTTAGAATTTTGGAATATATTAATTATTTGACAGAGGTAGAAGCAGTAGTGAAAAGTGTGAAACATGATTCTTTAACTATTATGGGAGATTTTAGAACAAGATTCAATGAATCGAGCTTTGCAAGATTGATCAATGATTTTATCGAAAGAAATAATATGTATATAGTTGATAATAGTTTACCTGGAGACTCGTTTACTTTTGTCTCCTGCACATAATGACGTCTTGGTTAGATCATGTATTGTGTTCAAGATGCTTAAAGGATATTTTTGATGAAGTGCAAATTTTATATGATCAATGTTTATATGACCATTTTCCTGTGTCCTGTAAAATAAAAATTAAGGATTGTAATCAATTTTTAGATAGCGAGAATGTTAATAGTGAACTTACATATCGGAATAAACACGAAAAGTAGAAAAATTATTAAGATAATAATATTGACTACATACTTGATGATATTTCTTTTTTAGAAAAAAAGATTGCTCTCTGCAATAAACATAACTGCGGAGATGATAAACATTTAATTCAGATAAGACTTTGGTATAAAGATATATGTAATGTTCTGCAGACTGTTAATAAGTTTTTTGTATTCATTAAAAAGGTTAGAAAATGTACTCCAGGATGGAATGAAAAGAGGAAATTGGCATTTAAGAGAATGGAAAAGGAAAGGAAGAAAACGTTTCGGTACTGAATTTGATTGCATGTGTAAATCACGAGAGAATTTTAAATTCGAATTAAAAAATGTAGATTATTGGAAAGCGAAATAAGCCAGAAAAATTTTCCAAAAGTTTTAATGGTAAATATTTAAAAAAAAATTTGGAACATGGTTGGTAAAGTAAGTTTACTTAAAAGAGACGTAATAAAAATAGGTGAATAAAATGAAAATTTATCACAATTATTCTCGGATAAATTTAGAAAAGTATTTGATGATAGATCTTGGCAATCTCACATTGAGAATGCTTTAAAAAATCTCATTGGACGAAAGTTTATGAATTGTTCACTGCTACGAAGTTAAAGATATAATTAATAAAATGAATCCAAGTTTAGGTCCCGGTGGAATACCTTTATGTTATTTGAAATTTAGGAAGTAAAAATTGAATTAAATTATTGCGAAAGTCATGAATGCATGTATGATGCACAATCATATTTCATGTAACTTGTTGAAGAGCTCGATATCACCGAAAATAAAGGATAAATATGGATATTGTTGTGATTCCCATAATTGTAGACCGGTGATGCTGTCGTCTGTTTTTCTAAAGTTGTTTGATTACGGAATTCTTCATAGGAACAAAGATTATATCATTCTGGATGATATGCAATATGGATTTAGAGAATTATTCAACAGAGACAGCGATCTTTGTTTTGAAGAAACTATTGCAGAATACATCGAAGGAGGTTCAACCAATGTACGCTACTTTCTTAGATCTTTCGAATTCATTTGACAGAGTCAATCATGATATTTTGCTTACGGAATTGGAAAATTGGAAAATTCCTGATATAATGTTAGTATTTTAGTGCATATTTATAGGAATCAGTTTGCTTAAGTTGTTTAAAAATAGTGTATCAAATAAATAGAAAATAAAGAAATGGTGTTAGACAAGGAGGAATTTTGCGTACGCATTTGTATTTATATTGATGAACTTATTTAAAAATTGGTTTATAAAAAAACAGGTTCTAGATCAGGTACGAGAAATGTCTAGATGATTTGGCTTTGTTGGTTTCCTCAATAGAAGGGCAGCAAAAGCTCATAGACAAAGCAGAAAATATAATTAAGAGATTATGCTCAAGATTAATTAATTGTAAGTAAAAGTACAGCAATTGTGTTTTGCAATAGATCAATTAAACATAAAGTTGATTTAGTTAAATTAAGGATTTCTCAGGGCCTTCTAAAATATTCTGTAGACACTAAATATCTTGGTTGAATTTAAATAAAAATTTAGAGAAAAAAATCTGATGTAAAACGATCTAGAGATAAATTTCTACTAAAATTTAATGTTATTTTAAGAAGATTTTGCATCGTAAGATAGAATATTGTTTCTTCTTGTTGAAATCGCGTTATATGCCATTCTATGGAGTTAATTTACGGAAGAATATATATAATATTAGTCAGGCTTACAAACAGTTTGAAATTTGTTTTCACAATGCCATAAATAAAAGTATTTTTGAATTTCGAGTAGGTGTAGTAATAATTTAATTTGTAATTTATTCGAATGATTAATATTCGATCATTTTTAGAACTTTTTAAAAATTATGTACTGTATTTAGATTGTTTAGTAAGCCATCTAACTTTATATATAAAAGTGTAATGTTGAAAATGGATATTTTAGTAGTAAAGGACACTGAAAAAATATTTGTAGCTAAATATTCAGTTATTAATTTATGTTAATTATGTTTTTAATTAAGTAATATATTTTTAAGGTACTTAGAATACGAAGAGATATATAGTTTATATATACTCTTATATATAGTATCTATACTATACTATTCTCTTTATATATATCATAATTATACTAAAAAACAAAACAATTGCCAGTCAGCAAGGTCACCCATGCATAACATCAAAAATTAAACCCACTTCTACCTCTATATATATATTCATAACACACTGCAGATCCCTCCCATCCCTATTACTATTACTATCTTCTTTATACCTATTACTAATCTGATATATTACAGTATATATGCAGTGTTCGTGTATACTTTTGGTAACATTCCTTTTACAGTTTTTTTATTTTGTTTTTTATTTTTAGAGTATACTAAAAAAATCATTAATATATACCTTACAAACTTTAAAATTCTTTAAGTGTAACTTTAATAGTTTCTGTAAAGAACGTGAAATTCTTGAGTTTTTTTTTTTACTTTTCTCTGATTAAATTTTGTTAGCACCTTCAAAATTATTTAAAAAAAAAAAAAAAAAAAAACTTATTGAAAGCTAGATTTCGTAGCCTTTTCTTTTTATATTCTCATCTTTTTTGAAGAAAACATTTCTTACACAGATTTAAAAAGATATGAAAAGAATTTATTTTCATTTTATTTAATTATTTTAATTTATATATTTTTTTTTATATTTTAAAATATTTATTTACTTATTTGTTTATTTATTTTTGATATTATTTATTTATTTATTTGCAAAGATTATTCTTTAAAGTTTATTACTGGTGCAGGCTATGCTCTGGTCCACCCGTATCATCCCATTTGGCATTGATACATTACATACGTATCTGAGAATGCATCTCAAACTATGCTGCTGAAATATGATGGAACCCCGTCATGCATGAACCACATGATCGCTAATGTTGCAAGAGGTACTTCTATAGGAAGTGGTTGAAAGCCTAGTGAAAGGGCTGGTGGATATTTGAAGACGTTCACAGGAGGCTGGGTGCTCTTCTGAGTCTTCTTTTTCATCGTTGTAGTTTTCTTTTGGAAGGAGAACTTCTTCTTGTTAAGATTTTAGGTAAAACGACTTCTTAATGGGATTTTTTTTTTATTCTCTTGGATTAGATAGATATTTTTATATTATTTTTCAATTCATGTTATTACAAAAGATCCCTAATTATGTAACATTGAATTAACATACAAAATATAACACATTTTACATCTAAACATTTTGTTATGCAAATTTTTCTCCTTTTTTTTTTAATACATTAAAATCGAAAATATAAAAACATTCTATTTATTAAATTATTTTATAATATACTATTCTGTATCGGGTGATATCAATACGCCTTATATTAAGTTGGGTCGAGCGGTGCGGTCTTAAAGAGCTAGGGTCTTGCTGGGTCGCGACATTAAAAAATCATATCAAGCGTGCTTTCCTCTTTCTTCGCGTTCTCCGTCTCTCTCTGCTCTCTTCTCTCTCTTCTTTCCTGCGGCCGATTCACATTCTGGTGGTACTCCACCCATCCTACAACGAAGAGTTATATTCTTTTGTTTAAATCACCAGTTAAAATTTTGGTTAGATTCATTGTTGTTGTTGTTGTTTTTCTTTCTTTTCTCTTTCTTTTTCTCTTCTCTTCTTCTTTTCAATTCTTTCAATAATTTCTAAACATTTCTTACCACTTTCTATCTATAGGCGCTATCTTAGCTTCTCCTAGCTTACATATCCTATGACGTCCGATAACTCCCTCCTCTCTAGTGTAACTCTCTTCACCTCTCGCGATCTCTCGCGGGGTACCTAGGGTACTCGGAACCCGGGACTCCCTTCTGTCCATCTTCTCTCTCTGTGTACTTCTCCTTGCTTCTCCGCTGCACCCTGGCATTCTCACTTTCACCTAAAATCTAGTCTTCTCTTAACACTACTTCGTAACATAAAATTACAGTCCCTCCCTTCTCTCGCTCTCTTTAGCTCGCCTCCCTCTCTTACTCATCTTATCTCTCTAATCTTCATCTCTGTTATACTCTTCACCTTTCTCTCTTAGGCAAATAACGGACTTTTTGGTTCCTTTGATAATGAATATTTCCAAAGAATTTACTAATAAATATTAGATAATAAGAACATTATTTAGTTAATAAATATTGTTATATTAAACTAGAAAAATTTAAATATAAATAAATTCAGTATTAAAGAGTTAACATATTTGCAATTTTCTAATAATATATATTATATAGGGGTAACTTAAAAGGACCATGTTAGAGGGCAAAATGACTACCTCAATAATACACAAGTATCTTCCTTTATATATTTATATAATAACACAAAATAATTGGGAATTATAAATAAGAATAAGACCCAATTAATAATCTATTTTCTGGTGTCTCTTTATGTTATTTTCAACAAGAAAGACATACTAGTTATTGTATTGGATTGAACATATTTACGAGGAATAACGGTGCTCGAGATCTACCAAAATTAGTTCTTACTTATATATATTTAATATAATATCAGAAAAACATACATAAATAAAATATACAGTAATGTATTTTCATCACTCCCACTACTTTAGTACATAATATAGTTATCTTAGGTCATCAATAGTATTAATTATATTAATACTTTTTTACCTGTGTGTTCTGTCGACCATAACAAATAATAAAATGAAACCTATAGATTTATTTTAAACATTACCTTCTAAAATAAGGTATATATTATATATATACAATAGTATTATTAATAATATATATTATATTAATATTAATATTAAATATATATTATATTAATTATTATATATATTATATTAATAATATATATTAAATATTAATATATATATATAGATACATATTATATATATATATATATATATTATTAATATATATATATATATATATATTATATATATATATATGAGTATTATATTATAATATATATATATATTAATTAATATTTTAATAATATATATTAATCATAATTAATATTTATATGATTATATTATATATATATATAAATATTATATAATATTAATATCATATATAATATAATATTTATAATTAATATATATATATAATTATATATATATATAATATATTATAATATATAATTATATATAAATATATAATATTATAAATATATAATTTATTATATATATATATATATTATATATTATATATATAAAATAATTAATATTATTAATATTATATATTATTATATTAATATAATAAGGTGTGAACTAAATAACCTATATTAATTAAGATATAAGTCAACTAAAAATGGACTTAATATTTATATTATTAAATATCATAACAAAATTCAAGTAGTATACATACATACTTTAAATCATTGTTAACTTTAATCGCCGTGCATTGAGAGTGAGCAAAATCCGAGATGAAATCTTCTTGTTTAGGTCAATATTTCAATGTATTGGTAGAGGGGGCAAGGTCCAAGTAAGTCTTATTCATTACTTAGCCAATTAGTATATATCCTCAAGTTAGCTTTCAGAAGTCTTTAATGTTGAAAAAGGCCTCTTTCTACGTGAAGCAGTATAGACACGTTATAGGATGGTCGACACAGCTTAGCTACGATTTATTTGCACTGTAGGACATAGTCGGAATATAATTTGGAAATTTGTGTGAATTCTTGACGAACAAGAATAACTTAGTCTCGGTCTATTTGCTGTGTTATTTGGACGATATCTGTGATTTGCTGTGTAAATGCATTACATAAATCTATTTATCAACATAATTAATCCATTTCTGCTTTATAATTTTTAACTTTAAACTTCTAGTTAATTAGGCTTTCGTAGAGTTAGTCTTCAATGTATTTTCAACCTTATTTTTCTACTTTATATCTTGGAGACTGTGACAAACCTGTATATCGAAAAACGATTACAAAATGCAAGCAATAAAATAATTTCTTTAGGTTATTTTCTTAATTACTTTTATCTTAATTTACTGGTAATTATTAATTATCATTTCTAAATAAATTTTAGCGTATTAATAAAAAATGTAGATTATATAATATGGGATATGTGTGAATGTGTTGTAAATTACCTAATTTTTGCGTTTAAACCATTGGTTTAAAACCATGGTTTATTAAACCACTATAAAATAAAACCTCGAATGAGTTTTAAACCATGAAAATAAACCATATGCATTAAAAATATTTAAACTTAATATATATATTAAATTTTCATTTAATTATATTTCTATTTTAGATAAGCACTGTTGAAATCATATGCGTATATTTACTCAATATTTTTATTATATATATATAACAATCGATATACTAAATGAAGTAGATCATCTGAGATGTCTCTAATATAACCATAAATGCGTGTCAAGTTAGATATCTATTATTCAATGTTCTAATAGAGGAGTGATAAAACTTGCATACCATTTTATTAGAATAACATATATATCTATCACGTGAGATAAAAAATATTGGCCTCGACAATGTTTGCTTTAATGTTGGGACTTCAATTTACATATAAATGTGTTTTCAATAGTTTTTGATATTTATTTATTTTCAGCCTTATATCCTACATCTGATAAAAAATAGTAATTTATGTCATTTATTTGATGACAGTTTTTAACTGAAGAATAATAATATAAATACTGCGATAAAGAAAATAAAGTATTAAAGTAATTAGGATGTGTGATATAATCTTAAAAATGGTATATTTAAATTAATAAGTATATATTAATAACTAGAGTCTAATTTTTAGTCATAAGAATATAATTATTTTCTAGATTGTGATTGAATTATGAATTTTATGGATAATAATGAGTTATGTTATATAACTTTTTTTAAGCTCATTATTAATTATTATATAATTATAGCTTTAAATTTAATTACTTCTATATAATATATGGAGTATTTTTATTAAGAACTTTCTTTAAATCAAAGATTTACATAGATATCATTTAAAATTATATAATAGAAGTTGTATTATATAGTTATTTTAATGATTAATATATAAGTCATAAAGGTATAATTATTATATTGTAGTATATATAATCTAGTCAAAGATTCAGTAAATACTTAATTAACAATAAAGTAAAGTAGTTTATAATTTATTAGTTTATATTTATTATATTATTATTGATTATTTTGAGGAATAAAGATTATATATATTACTCAAATATTTAATAAATCAACTTTATATATATTAACATCTATTATATATATATTGATAAGTAAAAATATCAGACCAGTGAATATCATGGGAGGAAATGTAAGTGAAATAAATTTTAATAATGAAGTAGAGAAAACCTACGCAATACTCAGTATTATAGATAAAAGAGGAGTTAATGAATAATTTAGTGACTATACCTCACTTCGCATAAAATTCTATATAAAAATGGTGTTAAAAAAAGCAAGTAATTATGGCGGAGAAATGTTGAAAGTGGTGATAAGTTCAAGAGAGAAGTCTCGTGCTGTTGTGAAGTGTTACTATGATATTATGATTCGCCGCATAGTAGATTTCCTGCACAGGCGATTTCATAAGATTTAAAACTAAAATCGGGAAATGCTCTTGCTACAGTGAATGGATCTGCTGTTGGCAGGATGGATTTGTGTGGCCTGAAAGACATAAAATGAGAAATGATGGGAGCATGTAGCGCAGTTGCATTTTCTTTGTGTCCTCTCAAAAATCATCGTGATCATACCTATTAAAAGGAGATTGTCAATAAGTGATGGAAGGAAATTATCAAAATTTTAGAAGTCAAACAAATACTTCTGTCAGGATTAGATGATAAATCAAGTGACACAAAGTTAGTCCAAAACATAAATTTGAAATTTATTCTTGAGTGCAATTGTATCAAAAAGAGGATATAGTGAAATGTTGGAAAGCGATGGTTGAATTATGTAAGTAGATTGATGCAACTTTGAGAAGAAGTGTTATGGCGCGATCAGAATGATAGGGAAATGGATGAGAGCAAACTGGAGGTTTGTTATTTGTGAGGGTAGGTTAGAGAACCAAGATTGAAAAAAATTTGTGATGAGTGAGGTGCAGATGTGCCCGAATGAGATAAATAATAAACGAATAGAAGTAGCGCTATTTTGTGATTCAGTGATATTTGTATTAGTATATTATTATTGAGATTAGATTATAGCAGTATCCCACTGCTCTTTAACTCATAAACGATTATGAGCTTGTGAGGATATTATGTTTAGAAAACTCGCAAATTTAGAAGACATAAAGATTAAAGTAAATAATAATATAAAGTAATAACCAAGATGGTAAACAGTTATTCAAAGAAAAATTGAATTGTTTAAGTTGTAATCAATAGAGAGAGACAATAATTGATTATTAAGGTATCTGCTCTCTTGAGAAAATAAAATAGGTGAAATATAAATAGACACATTGTAATTGTTGTAAAAGTTAGTTATGCACGAGATTAAGGCCATGCGCCTGAAAGTTAGTGAGTCTTTTTGCGCTCAAGATTCCTATTAAAGAACAAAGTCTTATATTTTGTTGCTCAATTTAATGCAATTTAGTTGCATTCCAAAAGTTTCGTGTCACTTGCACCTATTTAAAAGATTCTTAGACCACTTTAAAGTTTTGTCACATAATAGTGGAATGAAATATCTTAAGGAGAGAACAGTTTTTTTTTGTGCTTCTATTTTAGTTTTTGATTTTACTTATAATTCATAGGCTTATGAAATATATTCTCGAGAGACAAAGTTAAATGTTTTAGGAATGGGAGGTACTCTATCATAGAAAATTACATGAAGATTTGATGGACTCGAGATTACTTTGGATTGTGAGGAATGTTGGAGTTGGTTGCTCGTATTTTGTGGGGAACCTTGTGGATTAATTCTTGTGAATAATCTGAGTATGCCTCTCCACATATATCAGAAGTAAACGTCTAGTATGACTAGATGATATAGCTCTCCAAATATACCTACAAAAACATGATGACTTTGAAAGAAATCCTCATAATGTTTGCATTTCTCTGGGTGTGACTTAAAGTTTAGTTATTTAGTAGAAAGAGTGGAACGTGACCCAGAAAGATTTGTGTAAATTCTCATCTGACCAAAGTCCCCGTTTCCGACGAAGTTATATAAAGAATTAATATATAAACCTCTTCCATAACTATTAGGATAACCTCCAATATGAATTCTCTATATCGAGAATAATGATATCATATAATATATTGTCTTTATTGTGCTAGAACAATATTTTCAAACTAAGAGGGGGCGGCCATGGCCCCCCCTAGTGACGGTACCACACCATGAGATAATTCCACTAATAGAAATTATTAATGTTTAATAAGAACTATATAATCTATTAGAATGCTACAAGAACTTGTATTAGAAAGGTGAGTAAAATAATAGTGATTCTATTATTTTGAAATTGAATGAGATATAGGTATTATGAGAATAATAGTTGAACTAGATCAATAAAGGAATATAGAGGTTGTTTAAATTATAAGGTAATATAAGAGATGGTTAGATAGATATGAATACAAGATAAATGGAAATAATGAATTATCTTTACTTCCTTCAATTCTGACATTGTAGTTTTGAGAAAAACTTTGAAGAATTGATTAATCAGTATGCAAAAAACAGATTCAAAATTTTGAGATCAATAAAAGAGGAAAAAATTTTGAAATATTAAATAACTCTATTGTGACATTTGTAGATCTTTACAGTTAAATCCTTAAAAAAAACTTCTATGTCAACTGTAGTAGGTTTGCGCTTTAGCTAAGAAGATTCCAATGATAACTCATAGCATTAGATATTGGTGAAATTAGACGGCGATAAAATTTCTTGTATTTAATAATTGGAACATTTTCTTCTGTCACGCATCCTGGGTCAACTTCTTATGAAAAAGACCTGAGGAATTGATATGGGTTGAGACAATAAGGTCAACAATTAGTTGAAACACTCCTTGAAAAATCTTCGCGTCGACCTGGAACAGCTCTCAGAATAAGTAACTTTAGCAGAGATTTACAGTAGTTTTGGTATCGAATCCTGTCTTAAGCACTGCTGGTGAAAGTCCGTGGAGCAATGGCAAATGCGAGAGAATGGTTGGAATTCTGAAAGAAAGTCTAAGGAAAAGTAAAGAAGATCAGAAGAAAAAACAGGAGGGAAGAAATGGGCTCTTGATTGAGAAGTAAATGCTAACTAATGCGATAGTTCCCGAGTCTGCTTTGGAGCCAGACAGACATTGCCCGTCTTATACCTAAACTTGAAAGAAGAAGAATGAGTACACTCCGGCTCAATTGGAAGAAAACTGGGAAGGAATCAAGGAATGAGTATTATGAAAATTCAAGCAAAAATACAGAGTGGCGTCAAATTTTTAATTGTAGAAATAGGATAAAGAAGAGCTTTAAAACACAATGTCAGACATCATATAAACTGGAGGAAGCAGAATTAGGAGACAAATTTTCTATAAGAAGAAGAACTTGAAAAACAGTATGGAGAGTGGAGAGAGATGTGGTGGGGAGAGAAGGAGCGTGATTTTGTGGAAAGCTAAATTGAAAGAAATTAACAAAGTGCATATAACAAGAATTCTAGAGAAATCTATGAGAAAGATCTTAAAGGGTAGTGAGGAAGAAGCTCATCTATGTGAAGAAGAGGAAGAAGATATATGAAGTTCACTGGGAGGAGGAGTAAGAGGAGGAGGATTGGCCAAGACAAAGTCTTGAATATATCAAAATTTTAGATAGGAGGAGAATATACGGTTAAACAACCGGAAGAAGGAAAGTTGGCAGAAGAATTAAAATTGAGAGTTGAAGAGGTAAGTTAAGAAGTTATACAAAGTATTCTTTAATATTATCTCATTAAAGCAATGAGGTGAAATAATAGTAAATTATTTAAAATGATCCTTATTGATTGATAGGAAAACTTTTTATAGCAAAAACTACGTAAATAATGTAATACTTTGATATTTTCTTTTAAAGAAATATATTTTAGGAGAAATAGGAAGACTGGAAAAATGGCGAAAGAGTAAAATAATGCCAAAAAAAAGGACAACTTTTCAAAGTCTGAAGGAAAATGAAGTTTAATGAAGAGTAGTTTGAATAAAAACATGACGGGATCTGTGAGAAACAATGAGGATAATAAGTCAAAAAGGAAAAAAGAAGGGGGGGGCTATATTGTTAATCACGTAAAGTCATTTAGGGATTCTTGGAAAAAAATGACAAAGAAAGTGTGGCTGTGAATCTCCTACTTTATCACCTGAAGGTTTAAAAGATTCTCATGACATACTAAAAATGACTGATTGAGAGGATTAAATCACGTTCATGTAAATCTTGCTTATCTGTCACGGAAAGACACGTTAAAGAGATGATATTTAGTGACACGCAGAAGAACGCAATACTGGGCAAAAAATTGGGAAACTCCGAAAGCAGTATATGGTTTAAATGATGCTGCAAGAAGTTGTTATGACAGTAGTGTGGATGTGAAATAATAAAGAAACAGGAGGTGAGAAAAGTAAAGTAGAAAAAACAATTTTTTTTGAAGGAAAATGTGGTAAACTTATGGAATAATGGGAATTTCCGTTGATGGACATGGATTTATGTGAGGTGATAGAGAAATTTCATATTGCAAAAATAATTGGAAAGATTAATCAAAGATTAAAGGTCGGTAGTATATAATGAGAGAAGATTTTCAATATGTAGGAATTCATATAGCGATAAAAAATGATACATCTATTAAGGATCAGTAATAAATACTATACGAAGAGAAATTAGAGAAATCGAGCATGAAAAAGAAAGAATTTGGATGAAGATATGAATAAGGAAGAAACAGACGTCTTAATCGGTTCTGTTTAGGGAAAACTTAAGTGGCTAGCAAGCATACCTAGGCCTGAGTTGGAGCTTTTCTGTAAGTAAACTAGGTAGAAATATGCAATGTGCGAATGGTCATTAATATGAAGGAAATAACATAAGTAGTGGAAAAAAAACAAAATAAGGATTAAACTGAGTTTGTAATAGAAATTAAAAAGGGAAAATTAGTTCTACTCAGTTATATCCTGACGATCTTTTAAATATTGATGAAGGTAAAACTCAAATTGGTTACTGTGTATTATTAGAGATAGTAATGGAAGAAAAAACCACAATTGATGTGGTAAGTCAAAACTAGCAAAAAAAGAGTTTGTGGATCCCCTTAGCTCGTGAAACTAATTGAGTATGGTAGGAGCAATAGAATGGGCTGCTGAATATTTAAAATTCTTATGGGGCAAGATTAAATGTGATGATGGGAAGATTTAAGTAGATGACTAATCAGTAAAACAGTATGCTTAATCTCATCTTACTATCTCCTTTGATAATACTTATATATTTCAGATTATTATTATCTGAGTTAAATAATATAAGTATAAATTATATTATTAAAATAAGAATGTATTTAAATAATTTTAAATCTAAATAGGTAGATGGTATATATATTATTATATAGATTAATAAACATAGATAATGGATAAGCAACTAGAGACCATAAATCTGTAACTGAGTAATAACCAATAGAGAATAAATATAAGTTAATAATAATCTGTGAGTTATTACAAGATAATAGTTTAGATGGAGTTTAAGACGTGAGTCAGTACAGATATATATATAGAATTAGATTGATGTTTATTTTCATGTATACTTGTGTTGTAGAATTATCTATATTATATCATAACTTATCGGATAGTGTAAAGTATGTATGACTATGCACATTTTTAATGTGAAGTATAAGACAATATGTAGGATCTGTATTTTTTCCATTAAAATTGCGTTACTCTTAGAAATTGTAGGATTTATGTGTTTCTCTCTTTTATACTCATAATACTTATTTGTATAAGAATAGATGTTTTTTATATTTATATATGTGTGAAAGATATAATGATTCTTGTTATCTCCGTCTATGATTATAAATGTGCCAAAAAGATAAAGTGATTTTATTAATGTATGGACGTTATTTGTCAGAAATAGTAAATATATTCGACGAATATAATATAAGATATAAATTCTAAAAGGAAGAAGACTATGACAATTTACAACAGATATATGCAGATGATAATTAAATTTGTTTGCAGAATTATTTAATTAAAGAAGATTAGATCAATATGAATGTTGATTATATTCTATAAAGATAGATTTATAAATCTCTAATAAGTTTTCGTTAATTGGAGTTTTCGTCAACTATAACTATCTATAATTGGTTATAGGTACTGTTGGTATTATTAATATTATTTATATATTGGACCGAACGTAACACGCTTAAGGGTCATCATTAATAAGTATACGACACAATTCTTGGCATCTAACTTGTTAAATTCTAGAGACAAGCAAGAATTCAGTATTATTCACCAATTCTTAACTTATATACTATGGACCACCTTGCGAACACAGGCAATGTTAATTAAATATCTAATTGGATTAATTAATGCAACTTCTATTTACCTTAAAGTTAAGTTCTATAATTTTTCAAAATTAACATAATATAGTAGTTATTGTCTCTAGGTATTTCATATATTATGATAGTTATTTATCGGACATATAGTATATATTAAAATAAATTTAAATGATATGGAAACTCAGAAAAGAAACAAAAAGCAGTCCTCAAAAGTAGGAGAAATTTGTATTCTTTATAAATTATATAGGAAAGGATTGTGTTAATTCTTATTTGGTGAAGGTAATTGATATAATAATAATTATTTTGTGTAATTTGAATGCTAAGATGAAGGGAAGTTATAAGATCTAACATATTACTGATAATATACTTAATTATATTATATTATATATATATAATATATATATATATATATATATTATATATATTATATTATTATTATATAATTATATAATAGTATATATATTAATATGATTATTATCTATATATTATATATATATTATATTAATTATAAATATATTAAATGTTAATATAATATATAAATATTATTATTTATATATAGTATTATATGGCTTAAATATTTGCATAATTAATTTATTTCTAGATAAGATTAGTTATAAAGATATATATAAGGAAACATATAATGGAAGTTTAAAGAATTAGCTTGCCTTCTCTGGGAATTGAAATACTCATCAACTCGTGCATAATTGTTGTGCGCTATAAGTCTAGTAGAGGTGAACAATATGCCGTGGGTGACTTATATTATCAACTGAAGCTATTCCGTCTAAAACCAAAAAAGGTTTGGATTCTAAGTAAGCTAGTTATAAAGCAACTCGATGATTTCCCGTTCTAAGCGGATACTAATAATACATACAAGGTTGTCTAGATACCTTGTTATACCTATCCTTCGTACTTTACGTTAATATAATTATATTGTTAAAAATATTGGCAGAAGTATGTACGGAGACTTAGATAAGATTAGTTATAATGAATAGAAATATAATTATTTGAAGGTACATAATTACTGCGCTTCTTCTGGTATGTGAAACCTCCGCCATTTTTGTGAGTTGAGAGGATAGTATTACTTCAGTCGTGTATATGAAACGGGTATTTGATACTCTAACGTACTACATAACATTTACTCTCGGTAATATTGGTGTTCTCAAATTCTCACCTAGTAGATAGCATAGTTAAATTTCTATTTAACTACTTTACCCATTAATATGTTCTATTCTATTTACATTTATTTATAATCTATTAATTATGCGATTTATGCAATATTTTAACTATCTAATAAATAAATAGAACTAGAGGATAGGACAGGCTCGGTACAACCTTGGTGATGTCGCTATTTGACGGGAACTTACGGTGATTGCTTTATAGTAATAACTGTTCTTGATATCCAACTTCTTTTGAGAGTTGAGAGGTATATTAAGCTCAGTTGATATAGCACCTGGCATATTGTCCTTTAGCATTGCATAACATGCTGTTGTGGTTCAATCCCAGAAAAGTCAGTTAATTCTTTACCTTCCCCATATATATATTTATGTTACTTTTCTTTACCATCATATTATAACAAATATATATTTTATATATACTTAATATTTATTATAATATAATAATATATATATAATGTATATTAGGTAGTTGTGTACTCTGAGAACTTGGAAAATTTTCGGTTATCTGGCTCTCGGAAACCGGAATAGCCGGTGAGAATCACAATAATAAAATTCTCGGCCTATATGGAAATCCCGGGAATTTCTAATAAACTTTCTTTTAACTATAAAGAATATAATTTTGTATATATTAAAATAAATATCTAATTCTATAACTCCAATTTTTTAATAGTCATTAATATTTTTATATATTAATTAAATATTATATGTTATATATAGTATATAATATTTTTCATATAACCAAAAATCTACATTGAATGATATCAATATGTGAAAATCAATCAATATATAATTATTCTCATATTCTCCTAAATTTAGTCATTCAAGTTTTATTCATTAGTTAAATTAATTCATAATCAGACATGTTAATAAACTCATTTAAACTCTATTATAATAGTACTTGTAGTATATATTATAACATATTGTCAACCTAATTAGTGAAGCGGTATCTTGGTTTCATTTCTAGAACGATTCAGGTAGGGAAACAAATGATTTAGAATAATTAGCTTAAAAAACACTTATGTTTTCAAAATCGAGTTGTATTACTCTCAATACACAGCAGTTGCACAATCTAAAAAAATACTTCTCACACTTCCAACAATTAACTACTTTCGCAATGGAGTCCGGATTCTATGAAACAACTTTCTCACAAATGGCTGATCACTTACTCCTTTTAAATTGTGTACCTATGTCCGTGAGGTTTGAACTTTTAACATATTATATATTTTATTCTACTAAAAAGATCTAATGTATATTAATATATAATATATAATATTAATATATGGATGTATATATAAAGTAAGAATGACATTTTGCTTGACCACTCATATATATATAGTTACGTAGTAATATCTATTAAGATAATAGATACTTTTTCTCACATGTTATCATTATTAGGCTAGATCAGGTTATAGCTTAGCAACCTACGGTCCTTTACTTTTGTGTGATTCTTGCTTTGAATATATATATAAATCTCTCTCACTCATTGATAATCACTATAAGCATCTTAAACTTTATCGAATCTACTTATATATAAAACACAATTAAGGAGAAGCTCTGGGTGAAACGCTTTAGAGTTCCTCAATAATGGTAAAGAAGTAATATATATCGCATTTGAATCCTTATTTAAAAAGGGTGATAAAACTGTACCTAACTGAGTATATAACTCAAGGACTATTCATCTGAAATACTTATCTATATATATTACTATGATATATATTAGATTATAATATATCGTATGAGAAAGTAAGATATATATTATTTTAGATTCTCTACAGTGAGTGAAGTAATCATAGATAATTTCGAGGCCTCATTAAGAGTGAATTATAGAGTAATAATATGCTATGGTATACCCAATACTTGACAGGTGACTGATAAAGTTTATTACTACTGGTGAGCAGTGAGAATAGTTTATATATATATATATATAATATATATATATAATTATATTATTAATATATTATATTAATATATATATATATATATATATATATATATATATATATAATAATACTTAGTTCCCGTTAAATGGGTTATTTTTATCCTAAATCGTACTTCTTAGATTATTGATAGTATGTAGTGTGGTATTTTGTATTCTATCTCTCTCTTACAATTAAGTCTCTCTCTCTCTCT
>JABUQX010011196.1:10000-11619 GCA_015478945.1 Trachelipus rathkii | reverse complement strand
TCTTTCCCTCTCTCTCTCTCTCCTCTCTCTCTCTCCTCTCTCTCTCTCCTCCTCTCTCTCCTCCTCTCTCTCTCTCCCTCTCTCTCTCTCTCATCTCTTCTTTTTACCGTCTTGCCTGGCGTCTGGCCGCAATTTATTTTGATCGAGAGAAACAAAGAATCGAATGTGAAAAATCTTTGGAACCTACAAACCGTATTTCGATTTTTAAAGGATTTCTCAACTTGATCTCCATTGGCATTGGATGAGAATTGCTCCTACTTTTTAATGTAATTTATAATAATAATAATAATAATAATAATAACTAATCAATATAATAATAATAATAATAATCATAATAATAATAATAATAATAATAATAATAATAATAATGCAAATAATAATAATAATAAATGAATAATAATGAAATAATAATAATAATTAATAACAATAATAATCAATAATAATAATAAAATAATTAATAATAATCAATAATAAATTCTAATAATAAAAATAAATAATAATAAAATAATTAATTTTCTACACTGCATCATAAATTAACTAATAATTTAATAATAATGCAAATCCATAAATTAATAATTAAGCATATAAGAATAATACATACATAGATAATAATTAAATAAATAATAAAAATAATAATAATAATAATAATGAATAATAATAATAAATAATAATAATAATAGGAATTAGCTGTTTTTGTTTTCCTGCATTTTCCATTTCCTCTGTTCAGTTTCCTTAAGTTCTGACACTACTTCCCCCTCCCCCCCCCTTCCCTTCCCCCCCCCCCCCCCCCCCCCCCCCCCCCCCCCCCCCCCCCCCTTCCCCCCCACCTAGACGAGGAGTGATGCTCCGCCCTCAGATCAATACCAATGCCCTCCACCCCCGCCACTAATAGATAGGCGCTACAACAGGTCGTTCTGCCTACGCGTTCGCTTTTTTTTGCCTCTGGTGCTGCTGCTACCGCTGCCGCTTCTTGCTTCTTTCACCTCCAACCCTCTTTTGCTGTTTCTACTTCTTAAATACTTATATAGTGTGTCCTTTTAAATACCTTTATTTTTTTTATTTTTTTTTTTATACATGAAAGATAGTTGAAGATAGGATGTGCTTTGGGAGAGACATTATGATACTTTCGTGTTTTGAGTTTTGTTTTACATATTTTTTTTTTTCATACTTATTAAGCGCTATGTATGCGACTGTATCCATTTTTATTTTTTTTGTAATTTTATATTTTTAAGAAATATTTTCGTGCAGAAATTTTTTCCTAAAATAACTTACTTTTGCATGCTCTACACGCCACACACACACACCGCGCACACACCCAAATACACACACACATCAATATATTAGTATACTATTATAATATAATTATATAATTATATATATATAATAATATCAATAATAATATATATATATAATATATATATATATATATATATATATATCATATAATATAAATATAATATACTATATAATATTAAATAAACCAACCCTGACCCCATATCTCCATTACCTCTTTTTACCCTAATATATGTATTAATTTTGTTTGGAATCTTATCCTTTCCTTCTTCATATTGTTCCTTATTTATTATATTTGAACATATATATCCTTTATCTTTCCTTAT
>JABUQX010011195.1:15000-53970 GCA_015478945.1 Trachelipus rathkii | reverse complement strand
TAATTAAAGGAACTGCCAGAACACAGGCTCTAGTGGCTGCACTTACCCACATATAACGTCATGGAAGCCACTCTTGGCAGGAAGGCTGCTGTCCATATCTCAAACCCCATTCACTCCTATTATGCACCTTTTATTCTCGCCTCTGCTAAACTCACATTTCTCTCATCCAGTCGCTGCTGTTCACCTACTCAATCCACTTCTCTTCGTCTCCCAGCCGGTCGGTTCAAAACACACTCACTATACATAGGCTTAACCAACCGACTATCATTCATTCTTTTCCACATGACCAACCATCTCAACGACATACTTTTCATTTATTCTCTCATTTACCCTTTCACACCACAATATTCTCTAATACGTTCATTCCTTACTATCAATTCTTCTTACAACTAGCATGCCCCTAATTGTCCATCTAAATACATTGAACTTTAGATCTATACCTCTTATTCCAGACCATAGTCACCCCTACTACTACCACACTCGTAACAACATACCCTTATATATATATATATATATATATATATATATATATATATATATATATATATATATATATATATATATATATATATATATATATATATATATATAGTAATATATATATATATATTGTCCAAATTAAATTTAATTATATGAATTGTGGACTGGGGATATAAATTGCAAATGATTTAGGTATTCTGATAACCGCTGTAATTCCTCAACTTTTTTCAAATTATCGCAATCGCAATTCCATTTTTTTTGATAGTCCGCAATTGCGGAATGCCTCTGGTACACACCAAAGAACTGACTGGTGTTATCAGTATACTGGGCTGATTGCTTGCCCGCTGCTTAGACTTGTCCCCGCCTGAAAGCGAACAAACAAACAAAAATGTGATGACATAGTTTGCACCCTCAAGTGTTTTTAAACCTTTTAACCATGTGTTGAGCGACGTCTTCGCCCCTACATTTGCCACCCTCGCGTTGAGATCTCTTTGGTTTGGCGGTGCCTTAACAGTTTAAATTGGTTTTTATATGGAGGCGATTTCAAGATCTATTGAAAGATAAGCCAATTTTCTTTGCAGGTTTTAGAATATATTTTTTTAATAAAAATTTTTAATATAAGATCTTAGCTTTATTCAGGTTGGTATTATTTAGGAATGATAGTTTGTTTCAGTGGGAAATATTAATTTTGGAAATTTTTTTTGTATGAAGTTGTGTTTGACTAGAGTATCAGTATTTTGTTCTACCCTTTTCTATTGGCATTAAATATTTAAAGTTAATTGTTCATACCTTGTAATAGTTCGCCAGGGTGGAAAACTTTTTTTTTTGAACAATGGCTTATTTTAATCAACTATAAAAAATTTTTGTTTATTTTTGAAACCAGGGTGGAAAAAAACTTTTTTTTTTTTTTTTTTTTAACCAATGGCTTTTTTATCAATTATATAAACCAAATTTTTGTATATTTTTGAAACTTTTAAGGCAGTATTTTTGCAATTATTTTATATAGTATTTACCAAATTTATATTATTATTACCTACATTATTTCAGGTCGGGGGGTGCGTCGCATACACCTGAAACAGAAAAGTAGTAGAAGAAATACACGCAAGTCGAAGATAAAGTCCCCCTCCCACCTCGATTACCTTTCCTCCATCCTTTACTCGTTGCAGTCAGAAAAATCCACCTTAGGCTTCACGAGACTGCGACGACACTGTGGTATCTCGTCAATGCATGTAGGGTTCATTGCCCCAGGTGGGCCACAGCCATACCCTCCTCACAAAACCCCGCCATTTACCCCTATTATGCACTTCTCGCCCCTGCCAAACTTGCATTCCTCTCCTTCAGGCATTCCTTTACCGACTCAATCCACGTTTTCTTCGGTCTTCAGGTGGTCGATTCCTAGCACACACACCACTATCCATCCTTTCCATATGAACAAATCATCTCAATGTACTCTCGTTTATTCTCTAATATTCGCCATTTCTTCACACCACAACTCCCTAATGCTCATTTCTCATTTTATCAATTCTTCACTCCTAACACGCACTTAAGATTGTCCATCTTAACACATTGTACCTTAGATCTGTAACTCTATTCCATACCATAGTTTCACTACTATACATTAAACAAGTAACAACATACCCCATGCAAAACCCTAGCGCATTCCATGTAAGACCCTAGCGATCTCAAGACTTAGTCCCTTTACATTCATCTTTCAACGATTAAATTGTACCAGTCACTTTCTCCAGCCACCACAACTTTTCCTACTACACTTGCATCATCCGTTCCCTTTTCATCCAACATAATCCTAAATATTTAAACTCAGATTACTAGCCTGAAGCCACCATCTAACACAACTCACGATCGTCTCACCACAACATAACCTGTTTTATCTACGTTTACCAAACCCCTCCTTTTACACACCCTGCCAAATCTCACACACCCCCTCAAACTCTCTTCAGATTTGAACATTAAACCAAATCATCTGCATATAACAGGTAGGCACTTCACTTCTTTCCATTCTCCATCTTTAACACATCCTCAAGCCACCCCCAATTCCCAATTCTTCATATCCATTCATACAAATTGAATAACCAGTGAGACATTTCCTGCCTCATTCTGCTATTAATATTAATCCAATCACTTTTCGACTCCATTAATATCCACACACGTCACTATCGTTATAAATATACTTTTATCCATTCAGAAGCCTACCTCCAACACCATCTATCACTAACACCTGCCACATAGAGCTCTCATATTAATCCTATCATACGCTCATTGTATATCTTACAAACCTAAATATTAATTTTAATGCTTCCTCTATTTTCACAATCATTTGTTTCATCAAAAAATTTGATCCACACATACACTTAGCCGACCCAATACCAATCAGTCTCTTCAAACACACACTTTCACCAGTTCAGCATATATCTTCTGGTTAATACCAATAAACTACTTCCCTAAGTACCTTCGCCACCCTTATCCCCTTTACCCTTTATAATGAAAATATCACAGCTCTTCTCCAATCCTTCGGAACTATACCCCATAAACGCTTTGTTACTAACTGAGATCAGTCGATCATCCTTGCCTCCGTTCTGACTATTTCAACAGCAATTTCATCTATGCCCAGCAGATTTAATACCAGCCTTCAACTTCTTCTCACTCTCACCCATTACCTCCCATACTAATAACACTGTAATAACCCCATCCCCAAAATACATATCTCTTCTTGTACCATCAAACCCACACGATTCACTATCACCTCTTCATTTCTGCCAGTGTGGCAGATTTTGAAGTGTTCCTTCCACACACTCCTCACATCCATTTCCCCATCAGTTTACGAAAGCACTATCCCCATTCATTATTCTAAGATTCCCTTTATTCTCACTCTAATCTTTCGTTTTCCAGAAGAGCCTCATTGCCTTGTAAGCCTCATTGTCTCCCTTAAAAACTGATTACTTACTCTTTTTTTCCTACGTATGCACCTTAGTATTCTTTTCCTCTTTATATAATTTCAAGATACATTCAACTACGCTTCTTTTTCACTTTTAACCGCCTGCATCACTTCTTCATTACACAATTCACTCGCTGTTAACATTCTTACTTGCTACTTTAGCGCATCCACATATTCTCTTTTGCACTGCTAACAACCGCTTTCTTCATTTGCTTCCAGATTTGTTCAGTTTCAAACCCTGTTCACATTTAACTGATTTACTCAGAGCGCTCTGAATACTCATCTTTTCACCTTTTTCTCTTAATCTTAATTCTTAATTCTTCCCACTTCCTTCCTTATCACCTTCCTCTCCATCTAAACCCCCACTAACTTAATTCTTACATAAAACAACGTAATGATCCGATAATCCCATTCCAACCCCCTCACCGATTAACATCCAACATCTTCTTCAATTGAACACAAAAATCAATCATACTTTTCACTTCGATATATATATATATATATATATATATATAGTATATAGTATGAGTTATTTATATATATATATATATATATATATTTTGATTTATATCGTATGAATATATATATATATATATATATATATATATATATATATATATATAAAACTACCTTTTAACGTGCTTTATCCCCTATGCAGGGGGTAACACGGGGGACCACAGGAAATCGAACTTTAAGGCCGGCTATCCCAAACCAGCGCCACCAACGTGTTCGTAGTCTCGCAGTCAAGTTTTAATTCTTGCCCCCAGGTAGATAAAACCCAACTGCTACGCGGAGGATTTGAACCAGCGTCCTCTCGTATGAGAGGCGGTGACTCAACCTCCTGCGCCATATATATATATATATATATATATATATATATATATATATATATATATATATATATATATATATATATATATATATATATATATATATATATATATATATATATATATATATATATATATATGTTCGTAGGTGTGGGTAAAAAACAGGTATTTGGAAGGAATAGGTATTTTGGGGATGAGGTTATTAGTAAGGAGGAGATAATGGGTAGAGTAAGAAAGTTGAAGAATGGTAAATCTGCAGGTATAGATGAAATTACTGTGAAATGATCAAGAGTGGAAGCGTGATGGGAATGGATTTTAAAGTTGTGTAATAAAGCGTTTGGAGGGTATAGTTCCAAGGGATTGAGGAGAGCGGTAATAGTACATAGGGTAGGGGAGAAAAGGGGAACTGTAGAAATTATAGGTGAATTAAGTCTATTGAGTGTTGTAGGGAAGGCATATGCTGGCATTTTGTCGAAAGAGAGTAAAATATGACTGAAGGACTACTTCAGAAGAACAAGGTAAGTTTAGGAGTGGTAGAGGATGTGGATCAAATCTTTTACATTAAACAAATGATTGAGAAATGAGGAGAAGAAGAATTATATTTAGGTTTTAAGGATTTTCGAACAGGCGTATGATAGAGTTAATAGGGAAGCTTTATGGCAGGTATTAGTGATATATGGTGTTGGTGGTAGGCTCTCTGAATGGAATCAAAAGTATATGACAATAAGTATGTAAGAATAAATGGTGTCAATGGTGATTAGTTTAGGTAATAGATGAGTGAGACAGGGTTGTGTTATGTCTCTTGGTTATTCAATTGTATATGGATGAGGAAGAATTCGAGGTGGGGATGGCAGATATGGTGTTAAACTGCTGGTGATCTGGAGATGGAGTTGAGAGCCCTACCCATTATATGGATGATTTGTCTTGTGTATGAATATGAAGAGAGTTTAGAGTATTAGTAGAGAGATTTGCAGGGTGTGTAAAAGGAGGGGGTTTTGAAAGAAAACGTAGATAAGAGTAAGGTTATGGTTGTGGGAGTGAGGACAGTCCTCATGTGGAAGTTGTTATGTTAGATGGTGAGCAGTTGAAAAAAGTATCTAAATATTCAGGGTATGTGTTGGATGAGAAGGAAAACGGACACAAGATAGTAGAAAGTTAGAATTGGCAGAAGGGTTGTTATAATAAATCACAGGAATGTAAGGACTGTTCTTTGAGTGCGCTAGGGAATCATGAGGGTATGTTGTTACTTGTGTTATTGTACAGTAGTGATACTATGGAATGTAGAAGTTAAGTGATCTAAAGTTCAATGTGTTCAGATGGTCAATCCTTAGAGCATGCTGGTGAGAAGAATTAATAAAGGAGGAATGAACCGATTAGGAGAGTTGTGTGGTGTGAAGAAAGGAGTGTATGAGAGAATAAATGTTATGTTGAGAGTGGTTTGGTCATGTGGGAAAGGATGAATATGGTCAGTTGGTTGCTGGACAAGATGGGGAGGTGTTGGGAACTGACCGGTTGGAAGACCGAAGAAAAGATTGATTCAGTAAAGAAATGTCTGAAGGAGAGAAATGTGAGTTTGGCAGAGGCGAGAACAAAGGTGCATAATAAGAATGGCGGGGTTTTGTATGGGGCATGGTTGTGGCCCACCTGGGCCAAGGGATGAACCCTTACATTGATTGATTTGTTACAGTGGGTGGGCCCGTCGTGTCCCACAATCCTTTACTCTTATCTACGTTTACTAAACCCCTCCTTAATAATTTTGCCAAATCTCTACCTTGTCTTCTCTAAACTTTCATTCATCACAAAGAACCAAATCATCCGCATATAATAGGTAGGGTACCTCCACTCAATTCTCCACCATTCTAATACCATTTCCTGCCACCCCAATTCTAATTCTTCTATAACCCCATCCATATATAAAATTGAATAAACCAAGGAGACATAAACACAACCCTGTCTCAATCCGCTATTTTTACGAAACCAATCACCTTTGACACCATTTATTCTACACACGCCTCACTATCCTCATATCTTTGATTCCATTCAGAAGCCTACCACCAACACCATATATCAACACCTGCCATGAGCTTCCTGATTAATCCCACCTGCCATCTGTTCACTTAACTTCACTCCTTAATTCTGTACCTCACTTCCTTCCGGGTCATCTTCCTCTCTATCCAAGCCCCCACTCTAACTTAATTTTACATAGAACAACATAATGATCCGATAATCCCATTCCTAAACCCCTCACTGATTTAAATGATCCAACACATACTTCAACATCTCCTTCTTCACCAACACAAATCAATCTCTATTCTTTCACTTCGATACAATTTTAATTCCACTACCTACACCAACTCTCTTATACTTATGGAATGGATACTCTTGTGTATAAAGAAAGTATTACATACGAACATACCTCTCTCCTCACAGAAATCAATCACCTTCCACCATTCTTTATTTTCTCCTGACACTCCAAAACCACCTGTTATACCCATCCCTTTTGATCATCCAACCATTCAGGTCCTCCAACACTATCAATCTGAAGCTACTCACACCATCCAAACATCATTCAGATTATCCCAAAAATCCTATACTCTCTTCAACGTTTCCCTCAGATGTACCATACGTCACAACCACACATACCTTGACCTTTCAACCAATTTAACCATTAGAATTTAGACTCACACACTCAAAGTCTACCATAGCTCTGTACCACAAGTCACTCATTAAAATTGCAACCCTTCTCTCCCCCTCTAATTCCTTTCCACACCAGCACACACACACATTTCACACCACACCACTCATTTTGACCGTTTCCTTTCATCTTTGCTTGTATCACAGCGAGCAAATCAAATTTGCCCTTTCTATTATTCATCATATATATATATATATATATATATATATATATATATATATATATATATATATATATATATATATATATATATATATATATATATATATATATATATATATATATATATATATATATATACATCCATATATATATATATATATATATATATATATATATATATATATATATATATATATACTTGTACTTGACAAAATATACTTGAACCCAAGCCTGCTCACCACTATACATTCCGATTAGCCAACCGACTATCATCCATCTTTTCCATATGACCAAACCATCTCAGTGTACTCTGGTTTATTCTTTTATGTCTCTTCGTCCCACATAACTCCCTAATGCGTTCATTCCTCATTTTATCAATTCTTTTCATACCTAATACGCCCCTCAAGATTGTCCATCTGAACACTTTGTGCCTTAGATCTATACCTCTTATTAAAGACCATAGTTTCACTACTATACATTTATACAGGTAACAACATACCTTCATGCAAAACCCTAGGGTACTAAAGATTTAAATGCACCAGATAACTTTTCTACAACATTCTGCATAATCCGTTCCCCTTTCATCCAACATTGTCTTAAATATTTAAACTCGGATACTTGTTCCAGTTGCTCACAATCTAACATGACTTCACACCGTGAACTCTCCTCACTCACTACCATAACCTTACTCTTCTCTACATTTACTTACCCTGCCAAAGCAGTCTACCAATCCTCTCAAACTTTCTTCAGATTCACCACACAAAACCAGATTATCCTCATACACCACTACCACCTCTTCTAATTCTTTCTTAACCCCATCCATATGCAAATTAAGTAACCAAGGAGACATAACACATTCCTGCCTCACCATCGTCATACATACTCTTAATTCCATTCAGAAGCCTATCACAGAGCTTCCCTATTAATCCTGTCATACGCCTGTTGCAAGTTATTTTTCAGCTAAAAGTTCAATATGAAAATTCATTAGGAAGCCTGTAGCTAACTTGTGGAACATTCCATAATTACTGATGATGTATTTTATGTAAAATTGTGACCAAGACTAATGACAAGTTGAGTGTATTGATACCTTTTATTAATCATTAATATTTTTTTTTTTTTGCAGGATACTTCCGTCTAGAAGACTTGAATCGATTTTATCAGGGTTGAAAGAGGTTATTAAAAGTTTTAACATTTTAATGATATTAAAATTTTACTAAACTTTTTACTAAAATAAAATATATATATTGTTATGTAAATTAAAAATATATTTATACTTTTGAAAGTGGTACTTTATAATGTTAATATAAAAAATTTTCTCAAATATCTCTCTTTATTGCCCTTCTTCTTAACCTTCTTCTTAACCTAGTTGTCATTGCATCACTTTCAGGTTCTAATCTTAATTTATACTTTGATTTTTGACCCTTTGGTCGACCAGGCGATCTTTTTGCTGGTGGACTGCGATCTGTCTTGGGTCTATCTTCATCCGACAAATGCCGCACTCCTTCAATTGAAACATTGAGGCCCGAGGAGGCGGAGGAAAAGGAATTTTCTATAACAGAGGTCGTTTCCCTTTCAAAGTTATCGGGATTGTTTGCAGTTACAAGATGCAACTCCTTTGAAAGTGACTTTTGATTATCACCAGCGAGTTCTTCAGCTTTCGAGGGAAGGTTTACAAGATTCATTACTTCCTTTGAAGGTGAACTTTGATTTTCACCAACAAGTTCGTCTGCCTGTGAATGAATGTTTACAGGATTCAGTACCTCCTTTGATGGTGACCTTTGATTATCACCGAGTTTGTCTGCCTGTGAATGAATGTTTGCAGTATTCACTACTTCCTTTGAAGGTAACATTTGATTATTATCGAGTTCGTCTGCCTGTGAATGAATGTTTGGAGGATTCAGTACCTCCTTTGAAGGCGACTTTTGATTATGACCAACCAGTTCGTCTGCCCGTGAATGAATATTTGCAGTATTCACTACTTCCTTGGAAGGTGACATTTGATTATCGAATTTTTCTGCCTGTGAATGAATGTTCACAGGATTCAGCACCTCTTTTGAAGGTGACCTTTGATTGAGACCAATCAGTTCGTCTGCCTGTGAATGAATATTTGTAGTATTCACTCGTTCCTTTGAAGGTGACATTTGATTACCATCAAATTCGTCTGCCCGTGAATGAATGTCTGCAGGATTCAGTACCTCCTTTGAAGGTGACCTTTGATTATTGCCGAATTCGTCTGCCTGTGAATGAATGTTAACAGCATTCATTACTTCCTTTGACGGTGACCTATGATTATCACCAACGTCGTCTGCTTGCGAGTGGGTGTTTTCTGGCAGTTTTTTATCCTCTCTATTTAATACATCTTTAATACGCCCAGAATAACTCGGAGTTTTTTCGTATAAATTTTCCACAAGATTTTTGGTAAAAAGTTTTCGCTTCATTACAGTTCTCTTCTTTAAAACATTCTCATCAGGATTCTCTTGTGCAAAGGATGTCTCACAATAATCGGATGCTATCACGACATTTTTATCTTGTGTTTACGTTTTGAGAAATATGCTCTGGATTAGATTTCGAAGCTTTTAAAGAAGGTTTAATTATCTCTCTACTTATTTATTTTGTTTCTACATGTCTTCGCAGAGTATTAATCATAACTATCGGAAAGAGAAGGTCACTTTCATTGCATAACAGAATTTGACGTCAAATTCTTTTGTTGTTTATCTTGGGTAAACGACTGCCTCCGGAACCATATTATCTTCATCAGGACGAACTTATAATCTCTTACCGTTGATTTATATTACGATATAATTTTTTTGTCCTTGTTTTTATGAGGTAGCTGATGCTTTTTTGAAATTAGCTGGCTGTCTCTTTTCTATTAAAACACAAAATTATATTGTTTTGATATCTAGAGCAAAGAAAGGAATGCAAATGTATGTATATATATATATATATATATATATATATATATATATATATATATAATATATTTTATATATATATATATATATATTTATAGATCGCTTATTGTGCATAATAGTTTCTACGCTATATCCAGTAATTGAACTCCAAACATATATATATATATATATATATATATATATATACTTTATATTAAAAGCCCTTGGAAAGTTGAAAATGAACACTTAGAAAATCTTACACTTTAATTGCATATAAAATATTTAAAAAAACAATATAAAATATATACAAGGTAACGAGCTTTCACCTCGTCACGCGAGGTCTCTTCAGGTTATGAGAATTTTACTTATTATGAAGTTCGCAGGATGGAAGATCAATTTAGTTGGTTTTTTATTTTCTTCGTTGTGTTGTTGAAAAAGTTTGACGATTTTAGGTATTTATTGAGGATAAAATCCATCTTAACCTCACCAGGATATCTGTTGTAGTTTTCGATATTGTATATACAGAAAGACTCCACGATTTTACGATGGCCTGTATGACTAATATTGGTCACAGAATTGAAATTGTTTATATTGATAAGATGATTACAAGTGCGCCTGTGGTGGGTTAGAGCTGAGTTTATTTTGTCTTGATTCAGATCATCTGTATGTTGAGATTTTCTTCTTTTCCAATCTATTGATTCTCCTATGTAGGTGAGGTTGCATGTGCTGCACGGGATGTGATAAATACTGCTTAGGGAGTGGCTTTCCTTGTGTTTGGGAGGTTTTAATATGTTTTTGAGGGTAATATTGTTGGATTGAACCAAATGAATATTTTTTGGTAATATTTTTTTAATTGAATGTATAGGTATATTCGGAGTGGGCAAAAAAGAAAGATTTTCCTTTTTATTTGGAGTGGTGTTATAGTACCTTTTTTTTTTTTTTTTTTATTTTTTGCTTTTTTAAGTGCTTTAGAAATGAAACTATCTGGATAATGTAGAGATTTAAAAATGCTAAAAATATGTTTAATTTCTTCGGAAAGAAATGATGGGGAACATAGCCTGAGAGCACGGAGGAATAAACTTGACAAAATGGCTAATTTTGTATTGGGACGATGGTTTGATGCCCAATGTATGTAATTGGGAGCTGATGTGGGTTTTCTGTATATTGTATATTGGAGATAATTGCTATTGTTCCATATGACTAGTGTATCGAGAAACGGGATGGATGAATTTGAAGGTACGTCAACTGTAAATTGTACGGAGGGATGGATGGAGTTGATATGATTAAGGACATCTGTAGGGTTGATATGATGAGGTAAGGATACAAAAACATCGTCTACATATCTAACCCATAAACTATTGTTGAGGAGGGGATGAGGAAGTATGTGATAAAATTCTATCAACTCCATGAAAATGTTGCTGAGTATGGGCTATAAGGGAGAGCCCATACTCAGTCCAGAGGTCTGTTTATAAAAGTTGCCGTTAAAATGGAAGAAGTTATGTTGGAGGGATAAATTGATGAGTTGTTTCAATAAATTGAAGGGATAAGACAAGTTAATTTGGAATTCGTTTAAATAACGTTCTAATAAGTTTAATGTAAAGGGAACAGGGACCGAGGTGAACAATGAGATGGCGTCAAAACTTAGAAATCTATGTGTGTGGGGATTCTGTTGTCTGGTATGAAATCTTCAGAGTTTTTTTAAATGAGCTGACGAAATATTGCTTATGAGAGGTTTTAGTTGTTGTGAAATCCAAGTAGACAATTTGTATGTAAGGCTATTTATGTTTGAAATGATGGGTCTTAAGGGAATATTTGCTTTATGTAATTTTGGTATTCCATAAAATTCAGAAGGGGAGTTCATATAACCTTTTAAGGTAGGTATAATCTGTTCATGTTCTTTCAAAATAGTAGATAGTGATGCATTAAATTGGTTTTGTGACGTTTTTGACGGATCTTTGTTTAAGGGGGTGTATATATTATTGTCATCAAGAATATGGTAGCACTTTTCAATATATGTGGTTTTATCTAAAATTGCTATCTGATTACCCTTGTCTGATCTCGTGATAACTATCTGATGGTTCTTTTTTAATTTATTAAGAGCATTATAAACCATAATCTGTTTATTTTCATGGAGTTGATAGAATTTTATCACATACTTCCTCATCCCCTCCTCAACAATAGTTTATGGGTTAGATATGTAGACGATGTTTTTGTATCCTTACCTCATCATATCAACCCTACAGATGTCCTTAATCATATCAACTCCATCCATCCCTCCGTACAATTTACAGTTGACGTACCTTCAAATTCATCCATCCCGTTTCTCGATACACTAGTCATATGGAACAATAGCAATCATCTCCAATATACAATATACAGAAAACCCACATCAGCTCCCAATTCCATATGACTTTGGGCATCAAACCATCGTCCCAATACAAAATTAGCCATTTTGTCAAGTTTATTCCTCCGTGCTCTCAGGCTATGTTCCCCATCATTTCTTTCCGAAGAAATTAAATATATTTTTAGCATTTTTAAATCTCTATAGTATCCTGATTTTTTGCTTTTTTAAGTGCTTTAGAAAAAAAAATAGGTACTATAACACCACTCCAAATAAAAAGGAAAATCTTTCTTTTTTGCCCACTCCGAATATACCTATACATTCAATTAAAAAAATATTACCAAAAAACATTCATTTGGTTCAATCCAACAATATTACTCTCAAAAACATATTAAAACCTCCCAAACGCAAGGAAAGCCACTCCCTAAGCAGTATTTATCACATCCCGTGCAGCACATGCAACCTCACCTACATAGGAGAATCAATAGATTGGAAAAGAAGAAAATCTCAACATACAGATGATCTGAATCAAGACAAAATAAACTCAGCTCTAACCCACCACAGGCGCACTTGTAATCATCTTATCAATATAAACAATTTCAATTCTGTGACCAATATTAGTCATACAGGCCATCGTAAAATCGTGGAGTCTTTCTGTATATACAATATCGAAAACTACAACAGATATCCTGGTGAGGTTAAGATGGATTTTATCCTCAATAAATACCTAAAATCGTCAAACTTTTTCAACAACACAACGAAGAAAATAAAAAACCAACTAAATTGATCTTCCATCCTGCGAACTTCATAATAAGTAAAATTCTCATAACCTGAAGAGACCTCGCGTGACGAGGTGAAAGCTCGTTACCTTGTATATATTTTATATTGTTTTTTAAATATTTTATATGCAATTAAGTGTAAGATTTTCTAAGTGTTCATTTTCAACTTTCCAAGGGCTTTTAATATAAAGTAAATATAACACTACGTACAAGTAGTTTCATAAAGATATATATATATATATATATATATATATATATATATATATATATATATATATATATATATATATATATATATATACTGTATATATATATATATATATATATATATATATATATATATAGAACTGGAAATTATACTTTTAATCGTGTATTGAAAATTGACAAATAATTGATCTGATCCATGATTTACATACAAGAAAAGCAATAAGTAAACTTACTCTTCAGAGCCTTCTGAAAGTATTCCTATAGCTTCATCTTGAAATGTCTGTAACTCATTTTCGCATTGTCATTCTTTAAAAATCGATTCTTCAGGCTCTCCCACGTTCGGGATTTCAAAGGATCCCATTTAGACATGTTTACCCACAATGATCTACCTTTTATCGAGAATATATATATATATATATATATATAAGACTATATATATATATATATATATATATATATATATATATATATATATATATAGTATAGATATAGAAATATATATATATATATATATATATATATATATATATATATATATATATATATATATATATATGTGTGTGTGTGTGTGTGTGTGTGTGTGTGGTGTGAAGAAAGGGGATAAACGAGAGAATAAGAAAAAGTACATTGAGATGGTTTTATTATGTGAAAAGGATGAATGATAGTCGGTTATTAAGCGGATGTGGCGAGTGTGTTGAGAACCGACCGGCTGGGAGACCGAAGAAAAAGTGGATTCGTTAGGTAAACGAACGTCTGAAGGAGAGAAATGTGAGTTTGCAGAGGCGAGAATAAAGGGGCATAATAGGGAGTTAATGGCGGGGCTTTTGTGAGGGGGTATGGTTGTGGGCCCACCTGGGCCAAGGGATGAACCCTTACACTGACGATTCACCATAGTGAGGGTCCGTCGCGGTCCCGTGAAGCTTTAGGTGGTGGAGATTTTGACTGACTGAGTTCCTGGCCAATTAATACAAAGGAGTGGTAAGGCTGATTTCTTCGACTTTTGTAATATTCTTCTACTGCTTTTCTTTTCCAATGCATGTTACGCGCCTTACCCCCAGCTTGGGAGAAAAAGGTAGATGAAGAATATAGTATATATATATATATATATATATATATATATATATATATATATATATATATATATATTATACATATATATATATATATATATATATATATATATATATTATATATATATATATATTAGTTATATATATATATATATATATAGTAGGAAAGTTGTGAATGGCAGAAGGTTGTTGGTGCAATTAAATCGTTGGTGAATGTAAAGGGACTAAGTCTTGAGTCGGCTAAAGTCTTACATGAGGGTATGTTGTTACCAGTGTTATTGTATGGTAGTGAGACTATGGTCTGGAATAAGAAGTAGCTATAGATCTAAAGTTCAATGTGTTCAGATGGACAATCTTAGGGGCACATTAAGGTGGGAGAAGAATTAATAAAATGAGGAAATGAACGTATTAGAGAGTTGTGTGGTGCGAAGAAAGGGGTAATGAGAGAATAAATGAAAGTATGCTGAGATGGTTTGGTCATACGTGTGGAAAGGATGAATGACAGTCGGTTGTTTAAGTGGATGTATGTGAGTGTGTTGGGAACCACCGGCTGGGAGACCGGAAGAGAAAGTGGATTGAGTCAGTGAACGAATGTCTGAAGGGAGAGAAATGTGAGTTTGGTAGAGGTTAGAAGAAAAGGTGTATAACAGGAGTGAAATGGCGGGGATTGTGAGGGGGTATGGTTGTGGCCCACCAGGCCAAGGGATGAACCCTTACCTTGACGATCTACCATAGTGAGGGGTCCATCGCTGTCCCCATGAAGCTTTAGGGTGGATTTTCTGACCGCGATGAGTTCTCGCTAATTAATGTACTGAGGGGCGGTAAGGCTGTACTTTCTTTTCGACTTTTGTCTGCTCTTCTCTACTGTTTCTTCTTTTCCGATGCTCGTCACGCACCTTTCTCCCATCTTGGAAAAATAAAGGAAGATAAAGAAGAAAGAAAGAAAGAATATATATATATATATATATATATATATATATATATAGGAGTATATATATATATATATATATATATATATATATATATATATATATATATATATATATATATATATATATATATATTAGGATGCATTCGATCTCCGTTGGTTCGATTGACTGAGTTCCGTCTTTAAAGATCTCCTGGTCAGACCATATTTTTAAAATAGTAGTTTTGAAAAATAAAAATAGTTATAATTTAATGAAATAAATTATTTTAGAAAAGAACTGATTCATACTAAAAAGAGTAAAATTATTAATTTTTTTTTGTAGTAATATTTAGTTTCAAATCAATAGCTAATATTATAACTTTATAATAATATGAAAAGGCCTATACTGACACCATTTACTAAATTGACTTATTATTTTGATAAACAACTTAAAAAGGGTTTGATATCCAAAATGACTACCCTAACAAAAAATACACTTTGATAAATCTAGCTTTAAAAAATGCAATATAGAAATAGGTAAATGAAATTGGTAAAAGAACTTTTAAAATACATGCTATATCAGACCAAAAGACTAAAAATTACGATCTTCTTCATCTACCTTTTTTCCAAGACTGGGAGTAGGTGCGTACATGCATCGGAAAAGAAAATCCGTAGAAGAATATGACAAAGCCCAGCCGTACCGCCCCCTCTGTACAATCAATTAGTAAGAACTCGTCGCAGTCAGAAAATCCACCCTAGAGCTTCACCGCGACGGACCCCACTATGGTAAATCGTCAATGTAAGGGTTCATCCCTTGGCCCAGATGGGCTGATAACCCCATGCCTCTCAACCCGCCATTCTCTCCTATCATGCAACTTTATTCTCGCCTCTGCCAAACCTACATTTCTCTCATTCAGACACTCGTTTACTGACTCAATCCACCTTTCTGGTCTCCCAAATGGTCGGTTCCCAACACACTCGCCACTATACATCATGCTTAACCAACCGACTTATCATTCATCCTTCCACATCAAACCATCTCAACATACTTCATTTATTCTCTCAGTTACTCCTTTCTTCACACCACAAATCCTTTCTAATACGTTCATTCCTCGCTTTATCAATTCTCCTCACACACCCCTAAGATTGTCCATCTGAACACAATAACTTAGATCTATACTTTTATTCCATACCATAGTCTCACTACAATCTATACAATAAAACAGGTAACAACATACCCTCATGCAAGACTGTAGCACACTGAGACCAAGTCCCTTTACATTCAATTAACGATTTAATTGCACCAGCCACCTTCCTGCCATCTGGCCTAACTTTCCTACTACACTCTGCATCATCCAGTCCCTTTTCATCCAACATTTATCCAAAATATTTAAACTCAGACACTTGTTTCAGCTGCTCACCATCTAACATAATCTCACACCGAGGACTAATGTCCACCAAGAACCATAACCTTTACTCTTATCTACTGCTTACTTTCAAACCCTTACACACACATGCTGCCAAACTTCTGTACCAACTTCCCCAAACTCTCTTCAGATCACACAAACCAAATCATCTGCAGATAATAGGTAGGCACCCTCCACTCCTCTCCATTCTCCATCTCCTAACACCATTTCCTGCCACTCCATCTCTAATTCTTTCTCTTTCACAACCCTATCCATATACAAATTGAATAAACTAAGGAGATATAACACAACCTTGTCTCACCTGCTATTAATCCTAAACCAATCACCATTGACACCATTTATTCTTACACACGGCTCACTATTCATACATGCTTTTGATTCCATCCAGAAGCTTACCACCCCAAACCCATATATCACTAACACCTGCCATAGAGCTTCCTGCCAATTTATGATACGCCTGTTCCAAATCCATAAAACTTAAATACACCAACTTTATTTCTCTTCTCCCTCATTTTCTCAATCATTTGCCTAATGTAAAGATTTGATCCACACATCCTCTACCACCTCTAAAAGCACATTGTTCTTCACCAATCAGTCCTCAGTCACTGACGCACTCTTTCGACCAAAATACCAGCATATACCTTCCTACAACACTCAATAAACTTATCCCTATAATTCTACAGTTCCCCATATCTCCCTTACCCTTATAAGGGTACTAACATTGCTCTCCTCCAATCCCTTGTAACTAAACTCCATAAACGCTTTATTACACAACTTCCAAATCCAATCAATCACCATCTCTGTTCCGTTAAAAAAGTTGGCGTATATATATATATATGTATATGATATATATATATATATATATATATATATATATGAGCAGAGTATATATATATATATATATATATATATATATAGCTTCGTGGCGCAGGAGGTTTGAGTCTCCGCCCTCATAATGGTAGACTGGCCCGCACCTTCATGTAGCAGTTGGAGTTTTATCTACCTAGGGAGAATTAAAACTCAACTGCGAAATGACGTTGGTGTATGCGCTATCGGGATAGCCATCTTAAAGTTCGATTTCCTCATCCCCCTGTGTTACCCCCCGCATAGGGATAAAGCACGTTAAAAGGTAGTTTATATATATATATATATATATATATATATATATATATATATATATATATATATATATATATATATATTATATATATATATATATATATATATATAATATATATATATATATATATATATATATATATATATATATATATATATAAATAATAGATTTGGATTTATATACCTTATAAACTAATAAATTCTTTCTCTAATATAATTGGTTGTTTAAAAAGAATTGCAGACCATTAAAGTTATTGATGATGACTTGTACATTACAATAATTGATATAAAATGAATAAAATATTCAAGTAAGTTTAGCTAAAGTGAGTAAAAGAAATCTTTAATTTCCTCATTAAAAATAACACAAATAATATTTTTTTTTTTAGATAATATTATTCAAAACTTTTGCTTACAAAAGTGAACTAGAAATAAACAACTAAAATAATTTTTTTTTATTTCAATAAAGTTTTTAATTATATACTTTTATTAACTTCTTTTAATTACAAAATCATTTCTAATAGAGTATGTGATACTGTAAGATAATTTGGTAAATCAACATTTTGAATGTGTTTATAAAAAAAAGCATTTTTTTTTATAGCTTAAATTATTACACAAGATTACGTATCATTCAAAACTTTACCAAATATTATATAAATGATATTGTTGTACTAGCTGGCCTCTATCAATATTCTGAACTTAATTCTTCGAAAGCACTGCATGATCCTACCACCTTGTGAAAACTGGCATATGAAGAATAGTTTTTAAAAAAAAAAAAATCTATAAAGCAAACTAAAAATCTGAAAATCATACATACCTCCTTGTATCTTTTATACTTTATTATATATTTCAAAATGAAAGCGTCTTCTTCTTCTGAATATTTTGTTTGCGGTTTCGTTTCAGTTTCTTTGGAGTCTATAAAAACAAAATGAGGAATAGTATGTATTTAGTGTGATTGTAGTAGCCTATCAATTATTCTGAATTAAAAAAAATAAACATATATTCAATTCCTAATGCTGTGGAGATACAGCTGTTTCAACTGGCTCAAAAGAACCTATCTTGAGATGTAATAAAGAAGGAAGGAATGGGAAGAATTAAGAGTGGGAAGTTAAGTGAACAAGGTAATAAGGAAAAGTATTTAAGAGTGCTTGGAATAAATCACACAGTTGAATGAACAAGATGAAACTGAACAAATTTGGCACAAATGAAGAAGCCTTTGTTAGTAGTGCAAGAGAAGTATGTGCATGTGCTAATGTTGGAAATAAAAATCTGAAAAAAGGTTAAAAAAAAAAAAAAAAGACGTGGTTGAATGTGCTAAAAGTAAATGAAGAGGTTTCAAAAGAAAGGTGTTTGGAATTATATGAGGGGTAAAAAAGGAAGACTAAAAGTTGCATACGAAAGTTAAAAAATAAGGTAAATGAACAGTTTGAAGAAACAGACCTGCTATAAATAGAAAGCTCTTCTGGAAGGAAGCAAGAAAGGTTAAGAATTAGAATAGTTGAACCCAAGAATAATGAAGAGGGATGGTGCTTTTTTAACTGATGAAATGGATAAGAGGGGAGTGTGGAAAGAACACTTTCAAAATCAAACACACAATAGTAATGAAGAGGTGATAGTGAATGGGTTTGATGGCAAGAAGGAATAGGTATTTTAATGAGGTTAGGGTAAGATATGCATTGGTAGAGTGGGGAGAAAGTTGAAGAATGGTAAATCTAGAAGGTATAGATGAAATTACTGGGTGAAGTGACTACAGAATGAGGCGAGATCGTGATTGGATTGGATTTGAAGGTATTAAAGTGTTTATGGAGGGTATAGTTCCAAGGGATTGTAAGAGAGTGGTAGTACCTTATATAAGGGTAAGGGAGAAAAGGGGAACTGTAGAAATTATAGGGGAATAAGTGGGATTTCAAAACATAAAGATGCTTGTTGGTGTATGCGAGGTTTAAAGAGTAATTAAACAGGAAATAAAGTAGCTAAATAACAGAGACAAGAAGGTATGATGAGCGAGAGACTCAATATTTTGGTAGGGGAAGAATGAATAAAAAAAAATAAGTATGGGCATGTGATGAAGTGTGTGATGTGCAGGTCAATATAACACTTCGCTGGTGCATGTCTAATGAATGTACAGAATAGAAATAACAATAGAGGTGAAAGAATGGATGACAGCAGAAGAATGGATAACTAGTAACAGGAGTAACAATCTCAGATCTGATAGTGAGAAAGTAACTGTGGGAACTGACAGAAGTAATAGGATGAGAGAGGAAGTGGGTATGAACAAAAAAGATGACACAAGAGGAACAACAGGGGAGATAAAAGATGACAAGAGAATTTTTTTGAATAAAGGTATAAAAGAGATGAGTGAGGAGGAAGATGACAGAGATGAGTAAGGTGCAATTTGTGCTATCATGGATACGGAATGTTCTAAGAATGTTATGGGTGAAAAGTGACTGGGCCGCTTGTTAGGGTGTGAATAAACAAGAGTTAATGGAGATGAAAGGTTCCATGGAAGATATAAATGTGAGTTATTATTTTGGGGAAACAACATATAAAAGTGTGAAAAGGTTGAATGTTCCGTGTTGTATAAAAGGGAGAAGTTTCTTCTTGAGAACTGAGGTTGTAACAGGGGATATACCCTGTTTGTTGACGTTAATGGAGATGAAAGGTTCCATGGAAGATATAAATGTGAGTTATTATTTTGGGGAAACAACATATAAAAGTGTGAAAAGGTTCAATGTTCCGTGTTGTATAAAAGGGAGAAGTTTCTTCTTGAGAACTGAGGTTGTAACAGGGGATATACCCTGTTTGTTGAGTTACGAATCAATAAAAAATCTTGATATTATGATAGATGTTAGGAATAATGGCATAATTGTAGGTGAAATGGGTCGTATCAGAGTAGATTGTCAGTTAAGTGATAAGGGTCATTTAAAAATACCTATAAGAGAAGGGGTGAGGTGGAATGTCTGGTAGATAGAGGATGCTAAGGGCGCGTTACAAAGGGTTGTTGACAGACGTAATATAGTTCACAAACTTAATGTTCAATTAGGACATCCGAGTAAAGGAAGATTCTAGGATTTGATGAGGGATGCTTATGGTAGTGAATTACGTAGTGAAGTGTGTAAAGATATAAAGGAGTGTATAGATAAGGTAAGTGATGAATGTATCATTTGTGTTAAATTCCAAAGGACCTATTGTGGGGTTTCCCTTAGCTAGAGGTTTTAATGAAACAGTGGCGTTAGATCTGGGTGAAATAGAGGGTCAGAGGTTTCTTGTAATGGTGGATTTGGGTACTAGGTTTTGCCAAGCAAGCTGGGTAAGGAGTAAGGAACCAAAGGAATTTGTAAATTCTGTTTTGGAGAAATGGATTAGTGTATTTGGGCTCAGGACAGATTTCTCAGTGATAATGGATTGGAATTCCAGAACTACGATATGAAACATCTATGTGAAAGATTTAGTATGGTGCAGTAGGCAACTGCAGCAGAGTCCGTGAAGTAATGGCCAATGTGAGAAAATGGTTGGCCTACTTAAGGATGCTATGAGAAAGATGATAGAGGAAGGAGCAGTAAAAATGATAAGTTTATTCTGGGCAAAATCTGCCAAGAATAGTTTGTTAAATAAGAGCGGATATTCTCCTAACCAATTAATGTATGGAAAAATTGTAAGTTACCGAACTATACGGATGAAGGTTAGGAAAGGTTAGGCATGTTGGGGAGAGAAAACGAAATGTTAAATCATTTGGAGGCATTGAAATTAGGCAGAAGAGTATACATATAACAAGAGTCTGATGAGAGGATAAAGAGAGCAACGAGAGGCCAAATACGGGAACACCATCTTGAGTTAGCTGAGATTGGGGACAGTGTGTACTATAAGAGGGAAATTGATCATCAATGGAGGGGTCCAGCAAAATTTATAGGTAGAGAATGGAAAACAGTGATTGTTAAACATGGTGGTACTATAAGGGATGTAACTAGAGTTCGCATAACACGTTTAGCAGGTGTACACACAAGAAGTGAACAATAATGAAAAGGAATCGGTTAATGGGGGTGAGGATAGTGAAAGACAAACAGATAAAAAGGTGACATTCGAGGATGAATTCGATGAATGTGAAGTTGTAAGGACACCAGAAATAACAGATAGAACAAAGGGAAGCTCATAAGGGTAGCTCAGAAAAGATTAAGGTAGGAAAGAGATATGTGTCAACAAGGATACCAATGAAAGGTTTAGATGTAAAGGTTCTGAGTAGAGCTGGGAAGGCAACAAGTAAGATAGCTTTAATATTCAAAATGTGGACAGTGGGGAGTGTAAGTGGATTGACTTCGACAACTATAAGATGGTGGAATGTATAGAGGACCAGGAGTTGGTTTGGTTTGGGAATTGGCAAGATGAACGAAAAGAAAACTAGAGAAATAGATAACTCAGTCCAGATGTTTTGCAGAGTGAAAGACAACATCAAAGATATCCATGGCAGACATAAACTACATGGCAGAGGAAAAATATGTAAAGCAAGATTAGTGGCAAGGGGTTTTGAAAAAATTGAAGATCTTGTTACCGAGGCACCAACGTGTTCTGGTGACGTTTTTAAAGTATACTTAAGTATTATAAAAGGGGGAGAATTGGACTAACTCCAACTGATATAAAACAGTTTATGTACAGGGATAAGATAAAGAGAAAGTTATGTGTGATACCTCCAAAGGAAAACAAAAGAAGGAGATTGGTCTGGGAATTACAGAAACTGTTTATGATTGAGATGTAAGAGATTGGTAAGATAAAGTGATAAATGGGATTGGTGAATTGTATGTAAGAAGAAACTGGAACCAGTGATATTTTGTGGGATGAAAGAACTAGTCTGATATGGATCATGTGTACTCACGTGGACGATTGTTTTGTGAATCTTGAAACCTTTATTTATTAAAATAATGAAAGAGAAACTTGATAGATCTGAGATGTGCTGGTTTTAAATTTATAGAGCAACACATATGAAGAGTACACTGGTGTGGTTGGAGCACAAATATATATTGATGGGCAAGCTCATAACAGAGTTTTATGGTGAAAGGGGAATGGAAACAATGAACCGACTCAGTATGACTTGTGGGTCAGATAATCTTGGTTACATTTAAAACACTGGACTTTTTTGTTTTGTAGTAGAGCGAGAAGTAGGTATTTGGTAAAGGTATGGCTAGCTATAAATGAGCAAAGTTGATAATGATAAAGTGAATAAGTGAAAATGAATCTGTTGAGCAAATTGGGAGAAAAAGGTTGTTCAAAGCTATACGGACATTTTCTGGTATGGTTAGGTAACCCTAGATTGGTTGGTATTGTTTTGAAAGACAACATACAAGTGTCCCAATATATAGCTAAGATATGTGTAGGGTAGCACACTGACAATTGAGTAAGAGACGATTATTTTGTTGAGGAAGTATATAAATACATATTGTGAACTGCTGAATAAGATACTAGGTAGAAAGATTGTTATGGTGATATATACGGATAGAGAACCCGAATGCTACATCTATGACTCCTATTCTGAGTAAAAGCCTTGCATTGATATGCTTTGATAAAAGAGTTAGAAGATACGAGATTACAAATAATGTTTGGGGGTTAACACAACATGGCAGATAGCCTTACTGAACTGAGAGTAGAGTTTAAAGGTTAAAATGGTATGTAAATGGTGAGGAGAGAGAGAGAAAGATGGTGGAATTGTTGTTTTCTTCTTCAGCATTGTTTGATGGTCGTCCACCAACAAGTTGCCTGCTTTGAAACATATAAGATGATGTGGTTACTTTTGAAATGTTGAGTGGCCAGATTGCGCCTTCTTTATATAAGCTAAGTTAATGTTTGTTTTTATTTTCCTTTGCTATTTTTGTTTACAAACTCTTTTCTCTTCTTTTACAGCTAAGTAAGGAGATAGTGCCTGTGTTTGGCCTAAAAGTACTACAAGATAAGAGGGAAAAGAAGTGAAAGATATGGGACTGAAGGCAAAACTAGGGTCGGAATAGAGTGTCTAATAAGGTGGTATCATGTATACTGTTTTAAAGCCTGGGGAGGGATTATTTGTGCCTGCTAAGATTACACCTTCTCTGAGTGGCACATCCTCACTTGCCTTTTATTGTGTTTCTCTCTTAGTTATATAGTTGCTGATTGTAGCTAAAAGCAATAAAAGGGCATTTGCTTCTACTCTTGGTGTAAATAGAATCTTTGCTCTTCGTATTAGTACAAGAGTAGTGAGTATTTCATTTGTTTGTTAGGGCCTTTAATTTATATATATAGATATATATATGTTATATATATATATATATATATATATATATATATAGCAGCATATATATGAGATATATATATATATATATATATATATATATATTTATATATATATATATATATATATATATATATATATATATATATATATATATAGATATATAGATATATATATTTTTAAACATTTTTCGGTATTTAAAAAAATTTCTGTGGTTATTTATATATATATATATTCTTCTTTCTTTCTTTATCTTCCTTTATTTTCCTGGCAATGTATGTAAAACGAGCATCGGAGAAGAAAAGCAGTAGAAGAGCATTAACATAAGTCGAAAGAAAGCCCAGCCTACTCGCCCTCTGTACCATTACCAGCGAGAACTCATCGTGCAGTCAGAGTAATCAAACTCAAAGCTTCATGGGACAGCTATGGAACTCTCACTATGGTAGATCGTCAGTGTAAGGAACATCTACCCAGGTGGGCCACAACCATCCCTCACAATCCTCGGCCATTCACTCCAGCTATACACCTTTCTTTCGCCTCTACCAAACTCACATTTCTTCAGACATTCGTTCACCGACTCAATCCACTTTCTCTTCGGTCTCCCAGCCGGTCGGTTCCCAACACAGCTCCACTATACTATCCTGCTTAACCAACCGACTATCATTCATCCTTTCCACATGACCAAACCATCTCAATATACTTTCATTTATTCTCTCATTTACCCCTTTCTCCACACCACACATCTCTCTAATACGTTCATTCCTCATTTTATTAATTCTTCTCACACCTAGCATGCCCCTAAGATATATATATATATATATATATATATATATATATATATAAATATATATATATAAGAGTATATATATAGTATATATGATATATAGATATATGTTATAAGAGAGGTATATATATATATATGATATAGGTATGAAAGAACCAGGTCTTTAATCAGTGGAGAACGAGCATTTTCTCTTAGTTTGTTTCTATCATACTTGCGTAAAAAGTGAGTACACTTCCTCCTTGAATAGGGCCTCTGCTCTGTGAGTGTATGGTGTATCAACTGTACCTTAATTTTTTTTTTTATACATATTTATAAAGAGAATAAAGAGAAGCATCAAAACATGTTACTTACTTTGACAATGTTGATAATTTTCTAATTATTTTTTTACTCAATGGTCTTTGTATTGGTTCAATCGTGGAAGAATCCTTTCCCAAATCTCCTTGTTGTGCCATAGATCACCTTATATATATATATATATATATATATATATATATATATATATATATATATAGTATATATATATATATATATATATATATATATATATATATATATATATATATATATATATATATATATATATATATATATATATAAATATACAGATACATATATATATATATATATATATATATATATATATATATATATATATATATATATATATATATATATATATATATATATGTATATATATATATATATGTGATGATTTGTCTGTATAACTTGGAAGAGAGTTTGAGAGATTGGTAGAGAGATTTGGCAGTATGTAAAATGAGGTTTGAAAATGTGGACAGAGTAAGGTTATAAATGGAGTAGATAGTCCCTAAGTGGAATATGTTAGATTATTATAGTTGGAGTAAGGTCTGAGTTTAAATATTTAGGTATGTGTTGATGAGAAGGGAAACGGATGATGTAGGAGTAGATCAATAGATCATGGAATGGTAGGAAGGTTGCTGGTGCAATCTAACCGTTGGTGAATGTAGTTGGACTAAGTCTTGAGGCTTAGAGTCTTGCATGAGGGTATGTTTTTTACCTGTAAGGTTGTATGGTAGTGAGAATTATGTCTGAATAAGAAGATAGATCCTAGTCTGAATGTGTTCAGATGGACAATCTAGGGGCATGCTAGGTGGGAAAAGAATTAATAAAATGAGAATGAACGTATTAGAGAGTGGGGTGGTGTGAAGAAAGGGGTAAAATGAGAGAATAAATGAAAGTATGTTGAGATGGTTTGGTCATGTGGAAAGGACAAATCGGTTGGTTAAGCGGGATGTATAGTGGAGGTGTTGGGAACCACTGGCTGGGGAGACCGAAGAGAAAGGGGATTGAGTCGGTGAACGAATGTCCCTGAAGGAGAGAAATGTGAGTTTGGCAGAGGCGAGAATAGTGCATGATAGGAGAGAATGGCGGGTTTTGTGGGGCATATTGTGGGCCCACCTCAAGGGATGAACCCTTACACAGACGATTTACCATAGTGAGGGTCCGTCATGGTCTCGTTGATGCTCTAGGTGGATTTTCTGTCTGTGACGAGCCTTCACTAATTAATGGTACTGAGGGGCGGTAAGGCTGGGCTTCTTCGACGTTTGTCATGTTCTCCTACCGCTTTTCTTTTCCGATTGTACAGCACCTTACCCCAATCTTGGGGCAAAGAGGAAGGTGAAGAAAGAAAGAATAGGTATATATATATATATATATATATATATATATATATATATATATATATATATATATATATATATAGAAGATATATATATATATATATATATATATATATATATATATATATATATATATATATATATTAGTTATTATTATATATATATATATATATATATATATATATATATATTACCTGGCAAAAGTTTTTTTTTTTTTAAATTTACCCACATATTTCTGATCGAACTGTAAAGGTTATGTATAAACGTAATCTAAAAATCGTTCTGTCTTTCATCTTCAGTAGTTTTTACCCTAGAAAGTGCAAACGATAATATTAAGAAGGTACTAACAAATTTCAAATGAATATTTAAGAATCAAAATATAAACATTTGCTGAAATTAATCTTTAATTAGGTTATAACTTCATATGAGAAACTTTAAATTTATTTTTGAAATTAATTTATATGTAAAAAAAAAATTATAATAATTTAAACATTTGTTTTAAGAGTTTTTTGGGGGAGAGGGGGAGTGAATTTTTTTAAAAATTAAATCTGTAAACAAAATTATATAAATTATTTAAAAATAAAATAACACTTTGTTTATTTAACATAATTAATGATGGATAGAAAGACTCAAGAAGAAATTTGTAAAACTTACAAATTATTCTCAAATATTTAAAGTCTATTACAAATATATTTATATAGTCAATTTAATGATTAAATAATAACAATTTTGATTTAGAGCAATATCATCTTCACTATCACTTGGAAGATGTATACGAATAGTCTTTACTAATACTTGATGATGAGAATGAATGTATTTTTTAGTTGTATTTCTCGCTTTTTAGACTTACTATGATTATGCAAACTGTTCACTTTCTTCTAGATGTTTCCATTGAGGGTTCCGTTCCGTTTCTCTTAAGTCCGGTTCGGATATTTTTGATTTTTTTTGTTTCTTCCAATATTTTTAGAGGGTGATTGAGATTCCATTTTGGAATAAATGTTGAAGCTGCGGTCCCATTCATTTTAACAGATGAGAGAGGCAACTACTATTTATTTGTAAAGGGATTTAGCCACCTGAGTTTTCGATAGACTACGGTTTTTTGATTTTTCATGGAATGAACAGTCTTCAACTACCACTGTTTCAAATACATGAATTAGAATTCTGATCGTTATCTTCGTGAGAAACATTTAGATCTTTAACTGATCTAGACTGTTGTATATTTTTTTACGACCGCTTGTCGGTGGTTTAGAATGATGATAATCGTTCCTGAGCTTGAAACTGCAATTTAATCTCGTACCTGCTAACCACAATTTGATAACTTGGGATCAAATTTTGTGGTGGCTTCCTTTATCACCTGACATTCTTTCTGTTATTTTGAATCTCAAATTTTTGTACCTCCAATATCCCTGTTTTGTATTTCCTCATGATAATTTTTTATCTTGGCCGGTATCATAATTTGAAATGACTTGAAATATCCCAGACTATCTAATTGAGAGCGCCTGTCTGAAGTTTCAGGTTCTGTATCATCCTAAATAATACTTAACTCTTTCAATTTCTGAATTCGGTGAATTTAGTGATGAATCATTAGAGAATATTTTAAATTCCTCATTAATAGTTGGTTCCTTAGAAATATTAGTTTCATGAGGCTGATCAGCGATTCTGGCCTGAGGTATCCTGAATGCTACTTAACTCTTTCAGTTGCTTATTACTGAAGATTTTGGCGATGGAAAACATTTGGAAACCGATTTATCAGTTGTAGATTCTTTTACTACCTGTTTACTAGATTTCAATATTCATGTTGATCTTTGATAAATTGTGTTCACGAGTGTTATCACCACAACTATCACCTTGATAATGGTCTTTGAATTACATTTACCGATTCCTCACACATTACCTTACTGACAAGGAACTTGTTTCGTAACATTATTAGAACTCTGGCCCACTAGATATTACCATGATGATCATCTTTAACACATTCCTCCGTCTGTTTCAAATTAGATTTCCTTGTCGCTTCTTCCATTGCAACACGCGATATTTTTACATTCTTATTACCACCAAACCTATAAGAAAACCCATATTATTAAAATTATAATAATTTAATAAATGAATTACGAAAAAAAGAAATAAAAACTAGCTATCTATGGTATGGCACTACTATGGTATGTAGAAACGAGCAATTCTTACAATTTTAAAGCATTCTTTTTGGAGTATTACTTTTCAAACTTTTTCTACATTTATTCAATCTACTGCATCACAAACATACATGCAATTTCTGTACTGAGTACCCCAGCCTACTGAGGCGAAAATACATTTCAGGCAAACATATGACTACAAAGGCATGTTTACAGTAATCAAATAAAATTCAGGATAAGTAAAAATTTATGTGTGTTGAATTTTCTTGTCAGTTATGCTTTGTAAAAAGTCTTAACAAACTACTAACTTTAACTCGAACATATATATATATATATATATATATATATATATATATATATATATATATATATATATAGTATAGTATATATATATATATATATATATATATATATATATATATATATATATATATATATATATATATATATATATATATATATATATATATATATATATATATATATATATATATATATATATATATATATAACATTTCCACCTTCTTTCCCCAGAGTGGGGGTAAGATGCGTCACATACAATGGAAACAAAATAGCAGAAGAATATGACACAAGTCAAAAAGAAAGCCCAGCCTTACCGCCCCCTTTATATCCTTAAGTGAGAACTCGTCACAGTCAGGAAAATCTACCCTAAGGCTTCACTGGACTGCGACGGGCAATTCACTATATCTCAGTCACGTAGGGTTATCCCTTGGCCCAGGTGGGGCACAACCATACCCCATGACAAAACCATACCATTCACTCCAGTTACGCACCTTTCTTCTCGCCTCTGCCAAATTCACATTCCTCTTCTCCAGGCATTCCTTTACTGGCTCAATCCACTTTTTCATCAGGCTCCTAGTCGGTCGATTCCCAGCACACTCACCACTATATATCTGCTTAATCAACCGACTATTATCCACCCTTTCCATATGACCAAACCATCTCAATGTACTTTCATTTATCCCTTTCTTCACACCACACAACTCCCTAATGCGTTTATTCCTCATTTTATCAAATCTTCTCACACCTAAGTTGCTCCTAGGGTTATCCATCTGACCACATTGTACTTTAGATTTATACTTCTTACTCCAGATTATAGTTTCCCTACTATACATTAACACAGGTAGCAGCATACCCTTATGTAAGACCCTAGCACGTTCAAGACATGGTCCCTGTACATCCACCAAGGATTTAATTGCACTAGACACCTTCCTACCATTCAAAACTTTCATACTACACTCTGCATCATGTTCCCTTTTCATCCAACATATATCCTAAATATTTAAACTCAGGCACTTACTCCAGTTTGCTCACCATCCGACATAACTTCACACAGAGGAGTGCACTCACTCACAACCACAACCTTTCAAACCCCTCCTTTTACACACCTCGCCAAATCAATCTACCAATCCTCTCAAACTCTCTTCAGATTCTCCACACAAAACCAAACCATCCGCATATAATACGTAGGGCACCCTCCACTCTCTTCCACTCTCCATCATTCTAACACTTTCCCCTGCCACCCCCACCTCTAATTCTTTCATAACCCCATCCATATACAAATTGAATTACCAAGGAGACATAACACATCCCTGCCTCACTCCGCTATTAAAATTAAACCAATCACTTTCAACTCCAATTATTCTTACACACGCTTCACTATCGTCATAATACTTTTGATTCCATTTAGAAGCCTCAAACCGACACCATACATCAATAACACCTGCCAAAGAGGTTCCCTATTAACCCTATCATACACCTGTTGCAAATCCATAAAACCTAAATACAATTTATTCCTCTTCTCTCTCATTTTCTCAATCATTTGTTTCAATGTAAAGATTTGATCCACACATCTTCTACCACTTCTAAATGCACCTTGTTCTTCATCAATCAGTCCATCAGTTACTCGACGTAGTCTTTCGACCAAAATACCAGCATATATCTCCTCTATATTAACCATTCAACTTTCTCACTCTACCCTATCCCTTATATAAGGGTACTATTACTATAGTGAGAGTCCGTCGTGGTCCCGTGAAGCTCTAGGGTGGATTTTTCTGACTCTGCGGCGAGTTCTCACCTAAAGGTATAAAGGTCGCGGTATTGACTTTCTTTCGACTTCGTAAATATTCTACTACTTTTCCGTTTCCAGTGCATGCTATGCACCTTACCCCCAGCCTTGAGTAGTAGTAGTGGTAGTGGTAGTGGTAGTGGTGATGATATATATATATATATATATATATATATATATATATATATATATATATATATATATATATATATATATATATATATATATATATATATATATATATATATATATATATATATATATATATATATATATATATACGAACACTTACGGAATCAAAACTTTTTCTTCCTTCGTAGGGTTTAGGTTAAATTGTCCTATTTTAGGTATAATGTGATTCAGGTATCTCTCCTTCATCGACTGCCAAGTTCTTGAACCACACACCTACAATTGGTAAGAAAGTCGCATTGCAAATAATTACTAATCACTAATAAAAAAGATTATGCTGCAAATAATACATAAGTATACAAATTTTAAGATATTGGACCAGCATATTTAATGATAGGCCACAGATGTGTGTGTGTGTGTGTGTGTGTGTGTGTGTCCACCGATCTTCTATCCCATGAGTTGAGGGGGTTCATTACCTTTCACAGTAAGTTCTTGAACAGGAATAATTGAATTAAATGTAATTTCCTAACCAAGTGGATTAGAGTGCGAAGATTCTCTAGGCTTGACAGCTAGCCCTGCTTCGGTTCATAGCATTGGAAATTCTAGCCACCATGAACGTGGTTTCGAATCCAGATGGGCTAACCTTCTTTGTTAGAAACATGAGACAGAGAAAGAGTGTGATTTTTGTATTTTATAATAGATTGCTTTGTTGTATGTGTTGGCTATGTTTTTAGTGAGGTGTGGGTATTGAAATGTGCAATTCACCATGTCGTAAACTGTAATTATTATTTTTTTTTTAATAAAAGTTTACACCTCACAGGCATAGCCCTGTTAGGAGGGGAACTTCTCTAGGTAATTTCTACCTAGGATCCGGACTAGGGATCAAACCTGCGCCCTTGCCATGCAGACGCTGTCGCTCTACCGATTGAGCCACGGTATTACAGAAAATCTACTGACGGTATTTTTTTTGTGTCTGTTCAGGTAGCCGAACCGGGATTCGAACTCTCCCTCTCGCGAGAGGAAAATTACGATCCTAAAGCGACAAAAGACTCGCTTTAATCCACTGAGTTATGTATATATATATATATATATATATATATATATATATATATATATATATATATATATATATATATATATATATATATATATATATATATATATATATATATATATATAAACTACTTTTTTTTAACGTTTTTTTCTCTCCTTTAAGGCCGGCTATCCCAACCAGTTAATTAACGTGTCTTGCAGCTGAGTTTTAATTTCTCGCCCTAGGTAGATAAACTCCAACTGCCAGCGCGGAGGATTGAACTAGCATATATATATATATATATATATATATATATATATATATATATATATATATATATATATATATATATATATATATATATATATATATATATATATATATATATATAGTGAGGGAATTTCTTTTGGGACAGGTCAGAAAATCACCTGTGATGGAACTGAGGTACAATAAAGAGGTTAACAGCATACGCTAGTCTTCAGAGACCTGTTCACAATCAGATTCTAACACCAAAAGATATGTTTAACTTCTGCATTGAAAATGTTCAAGGAATCCACTACTTTATTCCAAAGGAACAGATTAAAGACATTAGACCATCTCAGGAAGAAAGATTTAACAGAGGCCATACAATAGCTAGAACAAGAGAGAGCCACCATTTAAATCAATTCACTGGAAGGCGTAGATCAGAGTATCACGAGTTTCCAAAATGACGCAACTAGCTTTATGAGAAATGTTTTCCACAATGCTAAACCTCTCCCTTTGTGTCACTCCAGCATCATGCAACCTGGCATATTTTGCTTTACATGATGAGGAATGTATGGGGATAGGTATTAGGTAATGTATGTGATATTTCCACTGAACATCGAGATGCTCTTATCAGCTTCATGCATCCTCAGGCCCTTCTTCATATCTTTAAACAACTGTAAAAAGATAAATGGATTCCAGAGGACCATATCATAAAAATATAGGAGATCCCATCAATAACATCAACAGTGAGAAAATATTTTTACCCAAAATCTGTTCAGAATGGAATTAGCAATTTAAATCAACATATAGCACTTAAACGTACTACCTAATATATGTTAACAAGTATGAAGGTTTGGTTTTCATTAGGGATGTACCGATAGTATCGGTATCGGTATCGGTAGTATCGGCCATTTTTGATGGTATCGGTAAAGGTTGATAACTTCTTACTTTTTGGGTGAAAATTATGAGAAACTTTTAGATTCAATAATAAATCTAGTTCGATATAGATAGCTAGTACCAAGTTATGTTTTTCTCGATTTCCTTTAACTTAGATTTTTAGCGTTTCTCCAACTTGGTCTTTAGCGTAAAATTTACCTATTTGGACAGCCATTATTATAATTTATACAGATTTATCTACTTTTTTAGTTGATCAGCAATTTCGCGAGAGCGTGTGAGTGCGTGAGTGTTTTTAAACTTTCTGGATTATTCATATTTTAGATATTTGCTGTAAATAGGGTTTTATCGTTTTAAAATTTAGGTTTTAGCGTACGAATAATTTTTCTCATTTCTCCTTTGTTTTTGTCTATTTGTTTGTCTTTTTTTTTTTTTTTTTTTTTTTTTGTGATTGCGTGTGTGTGATGATAGCAGATTTGCACAGGCGTGGCTTTCTTTTGACTTTACTAACATCAATGGCTTGCACTCTAACTCTGCATCCATGGAATACTACCTCTCTAACTCTAAACCTAATTTTATGCTCTTGTCTGAGACCCAGATGGCTAAGAATTCATCCTTCAACTCGTTTAATATATCCAACTATAACTTATTTTATAATTCCCGTTTGAAGGGTGGGAGTATGTGCCTATGTAAATATAAACATTCCTATAACACGTCTCGAGAATCTCGAATCTCCTAACTTCGATGTTCTGTGGCTTAAAATCTTTCTTCCTTCTACTACAATATTCTTATGCTTCTGCTACTGTTCTCCTAACAGAACAGATTTTCATGCCTTTTTTGATTACCTTACTACTTCTCACGAGACTGTTATATCTTCTCATCCAAATACTGAGATCCTCTATTTAGGGGATTTCAATGTACACAAAACTGAATTGTTGGGTTCCTCTCGTACTGATTTAGGTGGGGAGGCCGAATCATTCAGTATTCTCAACGATCTGGAGCAACTGATTAAATAACCTACGACACATTCCGGATCGTCCCAACCGATTCTTGAACACACTTGACCTATGTTTCACCAATAGTCCTTCTCTCTATAAATACACCACCTTCGCTCCTATCGGTAAATCTGACCACAACCTTATATCACTTAATTTTAATACTTTCTCTCCAACATCTCCATCCTGCCCTATGCGGTTTTTCTGGCACTTTGATCGGGCCGATTGGGGGCATTGCGTTGCTTCTACGCTAACTATAATTGAAGTGACTGCTTTGACTCTTAAGACGCTTCAGATTCTGCCGATAAAGTGAAATGTAATTGTTAATGGGATGGAAGCAGGTTCATTCCTTCTGACCAAATCTTTTCTCCTCAAATCCATGGTGGTTCGATCGTGCTTGTTCCCTCAGCCATTCATGCTAGAGACAATGCTTATCGGGTGTGGAAAAATTCTCGTTCTCCTGTCACTTGCCAATTTTCATTCAAGCTAGAAACGTTGCAGGGATACTTCGACGAGCAAAAGGGACTTTCATTGGAACGAAAATGCAACACCCTCCTTGTCTCTCCTACTGACAAATCTTTCGCCTCTTGCCATAAACATCTCTAACAACTTCTGTAAATCATCCTCTTATTCGCTCTGATGATTCTGTTGTTAATACACCAACTGAAAAGGCCAATCATCTCTTTGGCCTCCTATTTTCCTCTAATTCAACCCTGACGATTTTGGTATTCCTCTTCCTCCTCCTTCTCCTCTCAGGTGTCCTATGCCTTACCTGTCATTTCATTTGATCAAGTGCATGAGCTCCTGAAATCTATGAACGTTGAAGGCGGGTGGCCCGGATGGCATTCCCTTCCGAGTATTGAGGAAGTGTGCTTCCGTGCTGACCCCAACCTTCGTTCAACTATATTCTATGCCTCAATACTAGCATTTTCCCTCATTTTTGGAAGAGCGCATATATCCAACCTATTCCGAAAAATGATGCTGCTCTGATCCTTCAACTATCGCCCTATAGCTCTCACTTCTATTCTTTCTAAATCTTTGAAACCCTTCTAACTCTCACTTTGATCATCTGGAATCTCTTTCCCTCCTTTCTGATTACCAGTACGGCTTTCGGTGCTCGAGATCCACTGGCGATACTTTCCCATTTAACAGATTTATGGTTTTCCGCTCCTGAACTGCGGGAAGACTTGTGTGGTGGCGCTTGACATATCCAAAGCATTTGACCGGGTATGCACGCGCCACTGTTCCCAAGCTCCCCTGTTTGGGTATCCTTTCTTCTCTTGCTTTACTTGTGTCTAGCTTCTTCAAACGCCAATGTCTGCTGTTGCTGATGCGGCGACTTCTTTTTCTGTCATTAGTGGTGTTCCTCGGTTCTGCTTTATCTCCTACTTTATTCCTGCTTTTCATCAATGATCTTCTCACCTGCAATTCTAACTCTATCCACTCATATGTCGTATGACTTGACCCCTTCATTCTTCAACTCATATCAATTTGCTCCCACTTTTACTTCTAGGAATTGCCTCATCTTAATCTTTCCGATTCTATCTCCTGCTGATCTGGATAGAATTCTCAGGTTGGGTCGTCTAAAGCTTGTGAAATTTAACTCTTTAAAACCCAACTTCTACAAATCTCTCCCTCTAAGACACTTAACTTTTCACTCTCAATTCTTCCTACTTTGCCTCCTGTTGGACAATATAAACATCCTTAATTGGCTAAACAACAAAATGTTTTGAAAACCTCAAACCACAGTGGTTGCTTGGAAACCTCACATAAAGAAACTGGGAGTTCTGTTTAGAGGTGAGACTTTTTTTTCTTCTTCTCAGTTACTCCACCTATACAAGGGGTCTCATCAGCCCTTGTGTATGGGAGTACTGTCTCATATCTGTGGCGGGGCCTGTTTCAACCTGGCTTTTTGATAGAAATGAGTCAAAGGCCAAAAAGACTTATAAACTGTCCTGCACTTCTAGTTCACTTGACTCTCTATCTTTACGCACGATGTTGGTGCTTTATCTCTTCTATAGGTACCTGTAGAGGCAAGTGCTCGAGGGAACTATCCACTCATACCACCACCTTTACGACGCCCTCGTAGCACAGGGGGTGCTGTGTCGGCACATTTTGTGTTGATGTTAGTAATTCCAGACTGGTTCGCTGCGGTGCTTTCTTTCCTGCCGCCACATTTGTTCTGTGGAATTCCTTCCATCATCTGTGTTTTCTACTCAATTTAATTTCTCACTTTAAAGCCTGTGTCTGTGCTCATCTGGTGTAATTTGTTGGGGATGGATTTTTGAGTGCTCCAACACCAATTCTTGAATAGGGTCTGCCCGTGAGGTAGTGGTGACAACTGTAAAAATAATAAATAAAGGTTCTAATAAGGAATTCTTAAGTTAGCTGAAACCCCACAAGAATGGTACACCTCCGACGGTGAACCACTTCTAGAATGCATTAAAATATCATAAACCGAGGAGCTTGCTCGCTTGACAAAAAAAAAAAAAAAAAAAAGACAGAGAAGTGGAAGCCGCCTTATCTGCAACCCCTGGCAACAGCACTGATAGTGACGATGGTGGCTTTTCAGCAAATAAACCTACTGAAGATGAGGATTTGGATATGTTAGACTTTGATAAGTTCATGGCCGAAATTGATTCACCTTCAAAGGAAATCACACCAGGGAACCTCATCAAAAACTGAAGAGACAGTCATCAAGGGAGCAAAGATAATTCAAATTTGCAGTCTGGAAAGAGATGAGGCTCTACAAAAACATGAGATGCTGCCTACATAAGAGATTCTTTTCATGCGGTGGCATGAAAATGGGCCAAGGTTTTCATTATTATCAGTGCTTGCAGGCAAATAATTATCAGCACCTCCTTCATCAGTCGAGAGAGAGCGTATTTATAGTGTAGGTTAGGTAGGAATGTAAACACCCTAAAAAGGAACAGTCTCTCGCCAGATACTAGTGAAAGCTTAATGTTTTTGCATCACAATTTGTGAATTTTTGAATTTGAGTATTGAATGATATCTATCTTAAAGGAGTATTTTATTATGTCATGTTTAAGTAATAGCGTTTTTTTATTTTAACTTTTCGGCTGATTAATTGAGGTCTCTTCTTTCATTATTTTTATTCTTTATATTGTAGCTTGTTAAAGAATCTTCTTGTAAATTGTAATCATGTTAAAACATAAAAGCTAGTAGCTAAACTTGTTAATACTTATACTTGAAAAATGAAAATGGAATATTTTTTAAATAAACTCAAACATAAAAAAGTTCTATTAATATTATATTTAAAATTATTATTATTAGTGTACTATTTAATTTATAAAATAAATATACTGCACAACCAAATATGAAATATAAATGACTTAAGTATTGTTTGTACAGGAAATGCAAGTTGCCTAGAAGTGCACAAATGTGTATTTATTATATTAATTAAAGTATCGGTATTATCGGTATCGGCCCCTAAAAAAAAGAGTATCGGTATGGTATCGGTATCGGCCTCTTTTCTGGTATCGGTACATCCCTAGTTTTCATCTGGAATGTAGGTATTTTTTATGAAGCCATGTTGCGTAAATGGTAATGATATACTAGCAATTCTGCAGACATTATCTATATATTGAGCTATACCATTTACATATTGCATAATAAACATATATATATATATATACATACCCTAATATCAACTTCTTCCAATAAAGTCACAACTGTTATATTTATTTAGAACCGATCTGAGATGTAAAAAGATACAACAAAATCAAAATGCGTTTTTTTAAAAATAACATTTTTGTTTTTTTCTCTTAATGCTCAAGAATGAAACATGGTTCATTTTAAAGCTGAAGAGTTTATCTTTAAATCCATGCAAAAATAAATGAAACTAAGAAAGTAAATCTGAGACAGTGTCTAATTAAAGATACCCCAAAATATGTGAAATTATGTTTATCACCAACTTTGCCAAAGAATATTTCTTGAACTAAACATCCAAGAAGCATCACAAATGATATATTTGTATATAGTTATGGATTGTTTCCTAACATCAAGTGTGGATTAATTTGATGAAGGCATAAAAAATTTATACGGCCTCAAACTTGGACGTTTGAAAATGAAGTGATTTTTCATCAAAATTGTGGAGGTATAGCTCCAAATAGAAAAAGAGATGGAAACGTTACAATAGCATATTCCCATTCACTGCGATCAGTTACCCCAGTGTACCAATTTTGAGCCCTATAACTATAGAGTTAATCTCAGAAATGAAGGTCAAAGTTGCCACTTTGTCATATGGGCTCAGAGAGTCAAAGTGAGTACCCTTCTTTGGAAGTATCATACAAAAGTAACCGAAGCAGATATGGGGCTGAAATTTTACACAGTTTCATCAAATATCCTATAGAATATTCCTGCAAAGTATCATCAAATTCAAAGATGGTAAAGTGGGGACCAATAGTACACGACGTGAAATTACCCAGCAGTAAGAATAAAGGTAAAAAAAATCTGAGAAGTAAATCAATCTGGTTTCAGGCGGTACAGAACGCAAAAAGGGAAGTATTTATTGCGGAAGATGGTCAGATCAGTCTGAAGGGTAATGTGAGTTTGGCAGAGGCGAGAAGAAAGGTGTATAATAAGAATGAATGGAAGGGTTTTGTGAGGGGGCATGGTTTTGAGCCTGACACAAGGGATGAACCCTTACAATGACGACATACCAAAGTAGAATTTGTCACGGTTTTGTGAAACCCTAGAGTACATATTTTTACTGTGACAGACTCGCACTTAAAGGTATGAGGGAGAGGGGGCTTTTCTTTCGACTTGCAACATTTTCTTCCATTCAACTTTTCTGTTTTCGGTGTATGTTGCGCACCTCACCCATAATCTAGGGACGGAGAGGAAGATAAAGAAAGAAAAACAAAGAATAATAATAAT